>APFE031367159.1:0-97729 GCA_000404065.3 Pinus taeda
GCGCCCCTTGTAGCAACTTTGAGTGGGTTCCACTGGTCCAAATCAGGTGCAAGATGGCTCATTGGAAAGCTTGGGCTGTCTACTTTCCATCTCAAGTGGAATTTCTGAATTTGGAGTTGTTTTGCCCCCTCAAAAACCATTTCTCCCAAGGTCACTTTCTGCAACTCAAAAAGTGGGCAGAAAGTCATTTTTTTGATGTATTTTGATCTTTTGGAGGCTCAAATCTCAAAATCAGGCTTCTCCCAAGTATTGGTAATTTTTCTCTTTGCATGCCCTTTCCAAAAATGCCAAGTTTTCAAAATTCCGAGCAGTCTTTCAAAATGTCCGCGCGCGCGACGCGGACACGACACGGGAAAAACCTGTAAATGGCACAAAAAATTCACAAATGACAAATTTTTCTCAAAATTTCTTGAAATTTGGGCTGAGAGTCCCCAATCAAGTACCATTCTCATCCAAAGAGGCTTTGGCCAAAATTTGGAGTGGATCGGGCGTTTTTCTTTCGTTTTTGTGTTTTGGCCAACCGTCCTTGGAGCACCTTCGTTCTCGCCAATATTTTTGACATTTCTCTCAAACCATGGCACCTGTGTAAAAAGTGAAAGAGGTTTTTCTTCTTTGGCATGTTGTAGACAAAAACCTCTCTCAGTTTTCCAAAATTCATCTCTGACTGCTCTGAAACATCATTTGAGTGAAACTTGCCCCGATGTGTGAAACAAGGAATTTGGTCGAAATGAAGCGAAATGAAGGGGATATGGGGCTTCTAAATTGTTGTGGGAATTTTTGGGAGTGGGGAGGGATGTTAGGAAGCAGGGGAAAGTGGAATCTCAGAGATTGAGTGAGGGGAAGGGGTCCAAAAGGGCAAATCACAGGCCAAACCTAGAAAATTGCCAGATTGTAGCTAGAAACTAGGGTTTGTGCAAAAATGAGGATTTTGGGGAATCTAAGTGTTGGGAAGTGTATGATATGGTACTTTAAGGATAGTGGAAGGTGTATGAACATCAGAAAACAAGTTTTGCCATTGATTTGACCATCCAAGAGAAATTGGCTTCAAAACCCTAGGAGAGGGAAATGAACTTGCCAAGGCACAACTGAAGCATGAACAAGGTGTGAAATGACCCAATAGACACTGACATGATAATGAAAACCCTATGAATGATGATAGACTCAGCTAAATGATGACATAGACCGCCATTTGGACAACTTTAGAAGGAGTGAAAGCAAACCTAGACCTAATGCCTAGTGACCAAATTTTGCTTGAAAACTCTTTGAAATGACAAAATTTGACCTTGACACTTCAAAATCACTTTGTAAGAGCATATTTGATCACTGATGGAGGGAATTCGAGACCGACACTAACAGACTGGAACACAATGTGTCCAATATCCACACACTTTCCCTCCAGGGCATCCCCATAAATCCCATGAATCGTTTGATTCACTTGATCTCTTCTCAGGTGTTGCAGAGCTTCTAGCCTCTTGACAAAGAAGAGCTCCATATTGGATATACGCCTGAGCATACACCAATGAGATCCATATTGATCATAAACTAATGAGGACTTCTCGGGAGAAACGGACTTGAGTGATTGCGCGCCAGTCCGCCCAGCAAGGAGTTGGTCATGGGTTTTGAGAACTTCCTTTGCCATGGCGGGAGAGGAGGCCACCACTGTGGTTTGCATCCCGAGGGAGAGAGACATGAGAGGGCCATACTTGGTAGAAAGATGGAAGAGATATTCGTTTGGTCTATTACTCAACTGCAATATATTTCCTACAATAGGCCATCTCGGAGGCCCATGAGGAAGCCGAGAGTACTTTCTCCTCCACACTCCCAAGATGAAGTCTATGATAATGGAAGAGATGGAAAGTACAAAATACAAAATTAACAATCCCATATCCATGAGGATTCTATCAGATTCAAACCCTCAAGGTTCACTGGGTAGAGTGAGGAATAAGGAATTTTCGACTTTCATTACCTCTGTGTCTATATATATATATATATATATATATATAAAGGATTGTCACTAACTCATGGAAAGTTGTTATCCCATGGATTTTAGTAGGTGTCGAAAACGAAAAGGCTGGTTCGAAGCTTCATAGATTATTTGCAGAGAAATTTCAAACACGTTATACGACTTATAAATGTGTTGCAAAGTAATTTCAAACACGTTATATGACTTATAAATGTATTGCCGAGTAATTTCAAACACATGATTCAACTTGTCGATGACCTACAAAGCAGGTTTGGTAAGTTGCACTATAAAAATAAATGGCCATGCCATGCGTCCTCCTCTGTGAGGATTGTGGAGAAAACCCTACCCAGTTGGAAGGGTCGGGTACTTGAATTTAAATAATCTCACTCTCCTGAGTAAGCCATTTTTGACTCATTATAAGTTTAGCCATTGAAAGAGAAAAGTCGAAGAGAAAGGCAGCCCACGGTCCACCCCATGTGTAGGAAAAAAAGACAATCAACGGTCACCAGAAGAGTTTTCTTTCAACTGTCACTAGAATAACTGTCAAATGCATGTGACTTCCCCTTGTGACTTGTAAATATTTAGTTATTGCAGTTAAAAAAATATTATGATACGGTATAGGCTTTGTGAAGTTCGCATAATAATTATGAACATAATTAATTTTGTTTATGAAATATATTAATGGTATGCAAGGATTATCAATATATCATATCTTCAAATAATAATTATGAACATAATTAATTTTGTTTATGAAATATATTATTGATGTGCAAGGATTATCAATATATCATATCTGAAAGTAATGTTGAAAGAGTCTCACAGGTCACGGTGGTTAGATAGTTATGGACTAGGCGATTACTGCCCATAATTTTTCCTTGAGAAAAATAAAGTTCTCATAAAATGGAAAACCTAAAGGAGAAGAACTGCAAGATAATGCAAATATAGAGCACTGGCTTCACATTGGTTGGCCAGGTGAATCTGTGTGAATAATAAAGTTGCTTAGAGCTAAGTCTAATTGGGACCAGATAGTGCAAATACAGAGTATAAAGTTGCTTACAGCTAAGTCTAGTTGGGACCAGATAATGCAAATACAGAGTACGCACTTCACGTTGGTTGGCCAAGTGAATCTATGTGAATAATAACAACTAAGTCTAGTTGGGACCAGATAATGCAAATACAGAGTATAGACTTCATGTTGGTTGGCCAGGTGAATCTGTGTGAATAATAAAGTTGCTTACAACTAAGTCTAGTTGGGACCAGATAGTTGTTGAAACATTCCTTTATGCAGTACTGTCTACAAGAAACACCCTGCTATGAAGATATCTCGGGGGGAGACGCGGTAGTAAAACTGGTCTCAACTGGTTAGGTGGAGAAATATTACTTTCTGTGTGGTGACCTGATCCTTGTGGAAACTGCTAAGATAACATATAAGTAATTTACTATGTTGATTATTGTTACTTTCTTTAAGTCAAATCTCAGTGGCAAATTATGAACAGAGTAATTATGCATGGGTAAATCAGATGTATTGTTTAGGTCTTCTTTTTCTAATAGTTGGGTAGAGACCTATTTACCACTGTAATTTGGTCGAATGGTTAATCGAGCGACAAGTTAAGCAAGTTTGTGTATAGATAGTAATAATCTGAGCAAATAGAGGAATGATATGAGACAGACTAGTAAGATATATCGAACTCCTCTAAACCTTCCTTCTTATTTGGTAGGAGTTCAAGGTTAGTCTCCTGGCTAAGTCATTGTAGCAGCCTGGAGACAGTCCTATGTCCTCAAGATAATTAGCTAACTAGTTAAATGAATAAAGATTATACAAGAGCTTAAGTAATTGAAACCCTGAAAATAGTAAATGCCATATGGATCTGATAGAAAACCATGCAAATGAAAGTACAATGGAAGTGGCATAAACAAAATACAATGTCACTATTTAACCATAACATAACTAGATATGAATTACAATATCGACATACAGTTAGAATTACCATGTCTATCGACTCTAAAGAGAACTCGAGAAAAAAAAACAAATACTACTCGAAAACCACAAATACTCGTAGAATTATCTTGGAAACAAATTAACAAAATTATTCCATGAAAAGCCAAAAATAGTGGCGAGTAGTCGTTGATTACAAACAAAAAGATGTTAAACTCTATCTTGGAAACATTCAGATTAACTAACATGGCCTGAGGCCTAAATTTACACAATTCTTTTCTAAAGATCCTCTCAAATGTAATCGAGCTGAGAAACAAGACAAATCTCCATCAAAACCCTGAAGGGATATTACGACTATCCTATTAACTAATTGAAAAAAAAACGATTTTATTTCCAAACTATCGGTTCCAAGGAATATAGCTCTTTAAGAAATAGCCCTCGAACTACATCTCTAGAAGGAAAAAAAAACTTTGTCACCATAGAAGGAAGAAAACCGCAACCATACTAAGAGAAGCGAAGAAGTGGGCCTTAGTATATCTTCCAGATTGGAAATTGTATTAAATACCGATAGAAAACTTGGGTACATGTGAGCATGAGACAGAGCGTCATTAACAAACCATATCGCAAAACATAGGTGCATGAAGCAGAGGAAATGTAAATAAGGGAAGATAAAACCCGTCCGAGTCAGAGTAATCCTACTTTTAGCACCTTAGTAGCCTGACAAAAGATAGAATAATGAACTACCACAATGATTTCCTGAATATCAACCAAAAGGAAAAATATAGAACTTAATTACTAATTGAAGGGAAATTGGGGCTACTGAGAGTGGATGGCCCTGTGTAGGTAGTTGACATCTGCGAAAAATAGGATGGATCCAAAACCTTGTTGCAAGAATAAACACCGTTAAATTTTAAAGAGAATAAAACCCATAAAAGTTGTATACATTTGGGTGAACGAAGGAATTTCTTGTGCAAATTCAGTTAGGAAACTCTTGGTTGTTGTTGTTATAGCAAGTAATAGTCTGTATGAGAGATACTACCGCTTAAACCCTTAGGAAAAATGAGTAATTGTTTTGTAGAAACACCATGAAACCCTCACAGGGTGCAGAGCCAAACCCTAGTAGTGACGGAACCAAATAAGCCGTGAAGGCGCAAATAGTGTAGATAGTTACCATCAAACCACAACCCTCTTTCCCCACTATCAATCTCTCATGATAATCATAGGATCATAGATTTGGTTTCGGAACCTGAGATCTTAGTGCCAAATTTAAGATGGGAAATCAATCTCCGAAAATTTTCAGTTTCAAATCAAAATACATGTAACCATAGTTAAATGGCCATATTGTTAGTTGAGTACTAGTGATAATATATATGTGTGTGTGTGTTAAGTGCTACTCCATATACATTATGGGAGATTAATTGTTGGTGCTCCACATTAATAATAAGAGTAATTCAAATACAATGCTTATGTTATACAAACAAAATTTGTTGTTATTTTTGTGAGATTTATTTTATGTTAAGTAAGATGTGACAAGTGGTATCAAAGCCACATTTCAACATTGTGACCTATCTGGGTAGCTAAGGGAATAGCAGAAGTTGTTGTGTTAACAATGTGAAAGAAAAGAGACATAATGAGGAGAGTTGGGCCTACACCACTAACAACAATAGTAGGAGATGGTCTAGTACTATTTACCGAAGCTAACCCTCAAATGCGGGTGCAACCATGGGAATATTCTTAGAACACTAATGTTGCGATATTTGAGATAGTACAAGAATTGAATAATGAAATGGCAAGGTTGAGAGTCGACAACGAGAGGTTGATGCAAGAACATGAGAAAATTATGAAAATCCTTTCAGATAGGAAAAACCACCGACATCCAGCACCAAGCCCAGATTCTGGAAATAAGATCGGGGTACAGAGGAAAAGGGGTGATAACACAGAATCAAAAGGAGACCAAGAAAACAATGAGGAGGAATATGATAATGTTTCAGATCACAAAGGGCCTAAGACATTGAAATTCAAGTTGCAGGGAGAGTTTAAGAAAATCAAACCCCCGACATTCGATGGTGAATAGGAAGAGGCTGCTAAGGCCTGGCTTATTAATATGAATAAGTATTTTCAAAACAATGAATATGAAGACAATCTAAAAGTTCAACTTGTGATCTATTAGTTGCAAGGAAAAGTCACCTTATACTGGGCAAAAGTAAAAACACTACAAGGAATTAAGAAACAATAAGTATCTTGGGAAAGTTTTCAAAAACATTTTAAGGATAAATATTTAATCGAACGATTTTATGATGAAAAAGTAAAGGAATTTCACAATCTTCAGCTGGAGCAACATTTTATGGATGAGCTCATAACAAAATTTTCATTCTTGCTACGATATGTCCCTCACATCTACGAATAAAAGGAAAAAGTCCAATGATTTATCAGTGGTTTGCCTGTATTCATGAAGGAAAGTTTGGAATTCGATAAGCCTAAAATCATGGATGAATTTATTAAGAATGCATGAATATGTTACCAACAGATGAAGCAGAAGGGGGATGGAAGCAAAAGGTGGACAAAAAGGAATGGGATTAAACCCTCACAAAGTGTTAAAGGATCAAAGTCTACAAATTTTAAAGGGTCTTACAAGAATCAACACAACAAGCATATAGGGAGGAACCAACAAAAGACTAAATTGAAAAATGAGCTAAAGTTTGCCGAATAATCTGGTAAAACAGAGTTGAAACCCATAGTTAGACCTCCATTGCAGTGTTGGGGATGTGGGAGGCCGCATTCTGTAAAACAATTCCCTTATTGAAAAGGAACAAAACAAGTAGCACAGATTTAGGAAGCATCCATAGTAGGGGAATTTGCAAGGAGCTTGTTTGGAATCAATGTTGCACTAGAAGATCATCAAATTGAGTACCAACTAACCATGGTGGAGTTTGAAGGTAAAATTTTCAGCCAAAATGTGTCCATTTTCATTGATCTAGGGGCTAGTTTAAGTTACATAAGTCCTAACATAGTAGAAAAATGTCTTTTGCAAACCACCAAATTTAAAGATATGTGGTCAGTGCAACTAGCTGCAAGGGAAAAAATAAGGGTGTTGGCTAAGTTTGACAGTTTTCCTATAGGGATGGTAGGACAACCAATAATAAAAAACTTAAATGTTTTACCCCTAAGATTGTATGACCTTTTAATTGGCTTGGATTGGTTGGAAAAACACTAGTCTCTTATAAATTGTAAAGACAAAACAATTAGTTATTTGAATGAGGAGGGTATGAGGCAAGAAGTTCAAGGAGTGAAAAGACCCATGAAATTAAGACCAATCACAACTTCACAATTGGAAAAATGTATTAGGAAGGGATGTCAATTTTACGTGGTACAAGTGAGGTATACAAACTCGAAGGAGAAGATTGTTACTCTAGAGAATCTGCCTATTGTACAAAACTTTGCTTAAGTTTTCCTGAAAATATCCCTAGGCTCCCTCCTAAAAGGGACATAGAATTTACCATTAAACTTATCCCAGGAGGTGCTCTTGTGTCCAGAGCACCCTGTCGTATGAGTGTCCCTAAACTGGTTGAACTTAAAATGTAGTTACAAGAGTTACTTGACAAGAAGTACATTTGCCTAAGTGTGTCACCATGGGTAGCTCTAGTACTTTTTGTCAAAAAGAAGGGTGGAACTATGCAATTGTGTATTGACTACAGACAATTAAACAAGCCAATGGTCAAAAATAAATACTCTTTAACTTGTATTAAGTATTTATTTGATTAGGTAAAGGGGGCTACAATATTCTCTAAAATTTACCTGTGTTTAGGGTATCATTATATAAGAATTAAAGAAGAAGATATATATAAAACAACTTTCAGAACTCGCTAAGGGAATTACGAATTTATAATTCTGCCCTATGGCCTAACTAAGGCCCCAACAGCATTTATGTGTGTAATGAATAGTATATTTCATCAGTATTTGGATAAATTTGTATTGATATTTATAAATGACATACTTGTTTGCTCACGTACTATGGAGGAGCACAAAAAGCATCTGCAAATTATTTTGAAAACTTTGAAGGATAATCAACTGTATGTAAAATACAGTAAGTGTGAGTTCTATAAGGAACAGATTCAATATTTAGGACATGTTATTACTAAGGACGTAATCGGTTTAGACCTAGAAAAGATAAAAGCTATAATGAAATGGCCCATTCCTAGGAATGTGGCCGATATAAGATCTTCTATGGGGTTGGCTGGATAATATAGGTAGTTTATTGAAGGATTCTCAAAAGTAACTTATCTTATTACCACTTGCAAAATAAAGGTAGAATTTTCAAATGGACAGTCAAGTGTCAAAACAATTTTGATCAGTTGAAACATTTACTTACTATTAACCCCATTCTAAGAATTATTGACCTATACAAGGAATTTATTGTATCTACAGATGCTTGCAAAGAGGGAGTAGGGGTAGTATTGATGCAGGAGAGCAGAGTTGTATCTTATGAATCTAGAAAATTGAATGATCATGAACATAAGTATTCAACTTACGATTTGGAGTTGATAATAGTGATTCGGGCCTTAATAATGTAGCAAAATTATTTACTTGGAAAATGATTTATATTGATGAAACATCATAGTAGTTAAACTAATTATTTCAAGCAGCCTACTTTAATGCTCGGCAAGCACAATGGACTCATTTCCTAAGTAATTTTGAGTTTGAAATTTAACATTTAAAAGGAAAGGAAATTTGGATAGCAGATGCCTTGACTAGGAAGTTGAACTCTGTTTATGAAATCTCGATTATTGAAGTAAGAACCACCTTTAAAGAACAAATTAAGGAGGCTACTCAAAGAGATTTCAATACTGATTTTTATGGCAGCAAGAACAAGATCCAAGCAACAATAAACGACAACTAGGATATGAGTTAAATAAAGAGAACATGTTAATATTTCAAAATAGAAAATATGTTCACAATCAAATAAGCATCAAGAAGTGAATTCTAAATGAGTGTCATAAAATTCCCTACATAGCTCATCCCAGCTACCAGAAGTTGATTACTAGTTTAAGGAAGGGGTACTTCTAGCCAGGTATGAAAAAGGAAGTGGATGAATATTTAGCTAAGTGGTTGGAATGCTAGTAGGTGAAGACTGAACACCAACACTCAGTCAGGTTGCTCCACCCACTCCCTATTATGGAATGGAAATGGGAGACTACCAAGTTAGACTTCATTACTCACCTACCTAAGAACAAGAAATAAAATGAATCTATAATGGTGGTAGTAGAAAAATTAAGTAAGTCTACTCATTTTATCCTAGTGCAATCCACCTTTAAGATGATTCAAATTGCTAACATATTTATGAAAGAGATTTTCAAGTTGCATGGAATACCAATAGTGGTAATTTCTAATAGGGATTTTAAATTTACATATGCATTTTGGAAAGCTTAGTTTGAGTGATTAGGTACTCAAGTCCAGTTCAGTACTGCATACCACCCTCAAATTGATGGACAGACTGAACGTGTAGACCAAGTGATTGAATATATGTTGAGAATGTTTGTGATGCAACAATCATCGAAGTGGGAAGACTATATACACTTGGTGGAATTTTCTTACAATAATAGCTATCACGCTTCCCCTAAATATGAGCCCGTTTGAGATTTTATATGGACGCAAATGTAGGAAACTTATAAATTGGAGTGGCCCTGAAGACAAATTGATATTGGGCCTTTATATGTTGGAAGAAATGGAATAAGCTATGAGAAAAGTAAAGTTGAATTTGAAGGTTGCTCAAGACAGACAAAAAGCCTATTGTAACACCCTCCTCCCACATTTACCCAACCTAATTGGTCCACTGGGGTAAATATGTGATGAGAGGCTACTATGATGTGGTTCAACTCCCCATGTATAGTTAAGGAAGTGTAACTAACAAAACAAAACCATTATTACCTTCCAAACATGCTACAAAACATTCAAGAGACAACCAACTCTTCCATGTGACCAACCCCTCAGAAAACTTGACATTTCGTTGATCTAGAACCTCAGTCGCAACCATGAACAACCATGCATGTGATTGAGGCCTTCCATTCACTCCCATAGCAAGGCATGCCAGCGACTGTGGAATTTTTCAGCTAGTTTAGAGCCAACAACCTCGGATTTTGTGCCACTTTTTTAGAGCCACAACTCAAGCCACTTCCTAGAACTTCATGAAACTCTCAAAAATGATAAATAAAAATGGAATAAGGCTACTAATTCAAACATTGGTACAAGTACTTGATCTAACCCCTACTAACCATCACAAGCATTTCTTCATACATGTCACAAATATTTAATCTACAAGTCATAACAACAAATCTTAGCATAGGAGACTCATACTTATCTGAGATTCGTAAAGAAGCATTTGCGCTTTATCACAATATCTATATTAGCATCTATTAGGTCATATATTTATTGTACATTCATTTGAAAATCAAAACATGATGAGAGCCATACATCAAGTCTATCATAAAACATACTCATAACCAACATATAACAAACAGAAATAACGAGGATATAACATCCATAAGAATCACATATGAACCAATATATTTACACATTAAATACCAAGGATAAAGAACTCTTATTAATGAATGCATAAGCCAGCCAGGTCTGGGACTTCCACAAACCACCCAACCATAGATTGACTGAACCAAATATTTCTTGTAGCCAATCACCTTTCGTGTCATATTCCAAGCATGAATGTGGGACTCACAATAAATCCAATCCAAGTTTCCTTAGGCTTTACCGTAATCAGCATCGGATCACTAGGCCATAAACAAGCGTCGATGCCACCGGATTTCTCCACCTACATCGTGAGGAATTTTTCTGCCTCATAGCCTCTAGGATTTATCATATATCTGCCATTCAGAGGTTGAGGATTCCTAGAGCTAATTGAGACTCCACCCTCTAGGCTTTGTCGTATATCCCGCCATTTACCGATCAAGGATTCCTAGGCCCAATAGAGGGAACACACCTCTAGGCTATACCGTATATCCTGTTATTCATCAATTGAGGATACATAGGCCCACCAAGGTACTTAAAATATGACTTTACTACTATCCCATCTTCTCTGGTCGATGGATTCCTAGACCTTGTGTTCTTTTTCAGAGACTACCTCACTCAATTTCGAAACCATCTGGCAATCTAGCTTAACCAAATGAAATAGAACCATTCACTCCATGGCTATCTAGAAATGGCAAGGCAAGGCTGAAAATCACCGTTACACTTGGAAAAACCCATGCTAATGACAACAAGAGAACCAAATACTCACATGCATGTTCCATGCATGCCAAATCTAGAAGGAAATCACACATGAAAATCGATACCTGCAAGTAATCTCGATGTAGCTGCTTGATCCTGCTCTTCCTTTCTTGATATTTTCTTCCCTATGCCTTCTTTGTCCTTCCTTTGATTTCCTTGATCCAATGCTAGAGTGATCCAAAAATGGTCTAAGTGTATGAGAGAGAGTATGGAGAGAGATATCCACCCAAAAACTATCAAGGTTAAGACAACTCCCTTTATCCATGCACAACATGCACAACATTGAGAACAACAGTTCCCAACTTAGCACAACATGCGGAATATTGGACTGGAAGACAATGTGTCCAATATCCACACACTTTACCTCCAGGGCATCCCCATAAATCTCATGAATCATTCGATTTACTTGATCTCTTCTTAGGTGTTGCAGAGCTTCTAACCTCTTGACAAAGAAGAGATCCATATTGGATATACATCTCATCATACACCAGTGAGATCCACATTAGGCATAAACTATTGATGACTTCTCATGGGAAATGGCCTTAAGTGATTGCACGATAGTTTGACCAGCAAGGAGTTTGTCATGGGTTTTGAGAACCTCATTCCATGGCGGGAGAGGAGGCCACCACTGTGGTTTTTATCTCGAGGGAGAGAGACATGAGAGGGACGTACTTGGTAGCAAGATGGAAGAGAGATTCATTTGGTATATTACTCAACTACAATAGATTTTCTACAATAGACCATCTCATAGGCTCAGGAGGAAGCCAACAATACTTTCTCCTCCACACTTCCAAGATGAAGTATATGATAATGGAGGAGATGAACAATACAAAATAAAAAATTAACAATCCCATATCCATCAGGATCATATCAAATTCAAATCCTCGAGGTTCACTGGGCAGAGTGAGGAATAAGGATATATTCTACTTTCATTCCCTCTGTGTCTCTCTCTCTCTCTATATATATAAATGATTTTCACTAACTCACGGAAAATTATTATCCCATGGATTTTAGTAGGTGTTGAAAACGAAAAGGCTAGTTCGAAGCTTCATAGATTATTTGCAGAGAAATTTCAAACACATTATATGACTTATCAATGTATTGCAGAGTAATTTCAAACACATGATTCAAATTGTCGATGACCTACAAAGAAGGTTTGGTAATGTGCACTATAAACATAAATTCCCATGCAATGCGTCCTCCTCTATGAGGATTGTGGATAAAACCCTACGCAGTAGGAAGGGCTAGATACTTGAAATTAAATAATGTCACTTTCCTTAGCAAGCGATTTTTAACTCATGATTAGTTTATCCATTGAAAGAGAAAAGTCGAGGAGAAAGGCAGTCGACGGTCCACCCCATGTGTAGGGAAAAGGAAACCAACGACACCAGGATAGCCTTCAACTATCCAATGCATGTGCTTGCTCATATATCCTTGTTGTGTTCCTGTTATGCACAAATTGTCAATTTTTTTCATCATTTTATAATATATTTCCATGGCATTTGTGAGAGGTTTCTGATGATTCATAACGAGTGAGTCTTTTCAATGTAGACTCATGTCAATTAGCTAAGATTATGGAGTCCAACAGGGAAGTAACCCGTAAATCTAATTTATATGAATGAATTTATTATTACTAATATAATTATTTACTATATATTATTATCAATGTTAAATATATTTATTGTGATAATTAATAATTATTGTTAATTTAATCAATTATTAAGTATTTAATATTATTCATTAAAAAAAATTTAATAATTTTAATATTAATATTATTATTATAAAATGGGGTGGTAGGAGGGGGAGAGATTCTCATTAATCCCGAATGAATCATAGAAGATAGATATGCTTGGGGTCTAGGAATGAAAACAAATAATCAAGCAGAGGCTTATGGGTTGTTCCTCAGGCTCTCTCTTGCCCAAAAAAGGGAATCAGGGATATGCATATCCTAGGGGATTCCATGTTGATTATAAAGCATATGAACGACAACTCAACAGCTCAAAACATTAAATTGAACCCGATCATCAAGAGAACTCATGGAATGATACCTCTCTTTGAACAAGTTAAGTTTTTCCATATCCTAAGAGGTAATAATAAGGAAGCTGACAAGGAAGCCAATTTGGCCTATAAGATGAAAGATGAAAGAAGTGAGGTGAATAGCATTGTGGTATCAGTTACCATCCCCTAATGGTTGTTATGAATATCAAACTTTTGATAGTTAAGGGTGGTTCTTGTTGGAAAAAGAGTTATAATAGGAGTGTAAGCATTGACTTTATTTTCCCTTTCTCCCCTAGCTTGACTCCCTTCCCCCCGTGCTTCCCCTTTCTTCCCCTTTACCTCTCCTCCCTACCCTTCCCCCCCTTCGACCTCATCCACCTCTTTTCCCTTCACCTTCCACCTTGGCCACCTTGGCATCCATTTCACCATCCCCCTCTTCCCTTCTCTCCTCACCCCTGTCCCATCGACATTCATATCCCATGACCCCTCTTCCTCCCTGATGTTTGACTTACGATGCAGTGTGATTGATGTCCTTGGGATGGTACTCCACTTGGAATATGGTGAAGTTTACGCGTGTGAGTCCTAGTAATTTCTCCTTGTATCAGTGGTGGCAACCAGTGAAGTCGAGATGAAACCATGCGAAATTATGGTGAGTGCGAGGAGAAATTAATCCATCTGGTCTGGGGTGGTCAGTTTGCATGAGGCAAGTTGGTGTTGGACAAGCTAGTGGTCGTTTCCATGATCATAGGAATTATGGAAAAGCATCGAGATTTAAGAAGAATGAATACTACCCATCTACTCTGCATCGGGATCCAGACCATAATTCTCTATATAATAAGTAGTAATGGTAAGATATTTTTTCACAAAAATTGGTTTCCTGTTGTCTTGCGGGTTTCCATCTTAAGGACCCAGTGGTAGGGTCAGGGAAATATGGGTAGTGGCAAAGTCTGTGTAATTTTCACGCTGGTGGTTTCAGAATGTAGTCATGGAAAGGAATTGGTCATTGCTGAGGGTGGCATAATTGGAGATTTAGGAAAGGAGGAGTTTTCTGAAGTGGTCGCCATAGATGGTGGTGTAACAGAGTCTGTGAGTACGAATTTTGTGTTTTTGGTGTTGAAAATGCAACAAGATGATGGAGCTTAGTGAAAATAAGTCTACTTCACTAAGTGGGCCCGCAAGCTATTTTTGGCGCAAAGTCTATTTTTAGACTATGTTTATTTTTAGACATATGGATCATGGTCTATGAGTTGTAGGATGCTATTTATGGATGATTGGTCATGTTGGTAAAAATAGATGGACTTCTATTTTTAGACATATGGGCAGAGTCTATTTTAGACTGCCAGTCTAAATATAGAACAGTCGAATATTATTAGCTCTTAATAATATTTGGACTATAAACATTATCTTATCCTCTTGCAACACTTTAATTCGAGCTACGGATGTAGCACATGGAACTGCCAGAAGGAAATACTCTTTTCTTATGGGTTAGTTGAGCTATTGCATGAAGGACTTCAGTTAGAACTCAAGTGATTGAGTTTGGTGGAGTTTAATGAGGAGTTGATGGAGTTGTGTTCAATTTGACTTAGTTGAGCTAGTTGTATTTAGTCTAACTAACAAATACACTAGTGATGAGTGGTGTGAATTAATTATTAATTAATTCACTAGTTATTAACTCATAAATCAACTAAAGAATACATCAGTTAACTTAGTGCATGGACAGTTCAATGGAGACAAGTGCTAGAGGTGGGTGAAAGGGTGAGACTACTATCAGTTATGACTATAGTTGTGCATGAGATTTGCACAATCAATTTATTGAGATTTCCAATAAGGATTGCGCAGTACAAGCCAAGGGAATTCAAACTTGGATCTGATCTATTCTCAACTTGGATTTCCCAGCAGAGGCAGGCAAACAGTGGAGGATATTTGAACCTGTGACTTGTTCATATCTGAGCTAGTTTGTGTGTAGCATGTGGAGATAGTACTGAGTACTTGTGAGGAGTATTGTACTATGTATTGTTACATGTTCTCAATCATTATAATATACAGATAGTTGGGGGATTTTAGCTGTATGATTTCCCCATTACATACTGTGTTGATATGTGTGATTGATGTTTCAATGTGCGCATGCGATTGTTTTTTTAATTCCACAAATTGATCATCAATGGTAGAGGAGGTTATGTATTATGCATGTATTCCACAAATAGTGTATAATCAAGATAATCTCTGTGAATAAGTGTTATATTATTCAAATTTATACATAAAGAAAACAACAAGTGGGAGAATGTTGGGTTGTGTTATATTCCTTCCACGGCTAGCCCACGTAGTTAACCAGGGGTTTAGAGGGGGGGCAGAGCCCCCACTTTATTGCATCGATTGTGTAGCGGGAGGAGTCGCAAGGGGTTTGAGAGGTACCCGTAACCCCACTTTATGGGGTCCGGGGCAATGGCCCGGAAAATTTTGGTTTTGGACACTATGTTAGGTTGGGTGGACCCACCTATGGTTTTGTGCATTATTTTCTCACATGTTTTTAGACGCGATGGTTTTCGGTCCATGGTATTGGACGCGATGGTTTTTCGATCCATGGTATTGGAGGCTTCCGCATGTATAAATATGTATTATAACATTGAAAGGAACATAATGAAAAATCAAGATGGTAGTCTCATTTTTGGGATCCAGGGGAAAATCTCTGTGTATATGTGGTTTATGTGTTATGCTCTCGCATTGTGTATTTTCTGTTTTTTAGAATTCGTATGCAGTTAATTTCTGTACAGGGTTAAAACCTACACGCTCATTGGCTTTGTGCCCAAAATTATTACATTTGAAGCATTCTACTTCACTTAGAAAGGGAGAGAAGACATTCCAATTTCTGAGAGAAAAGTTTTGAGACCTGGAAATCTCATGTGTATTATATCTAGGATTTTCATCTCTTTCTGCCTTTATCCTTTTACAATCAATGGAATTGTGTCCAAAGACATGACATTTATAGTAGTGACCATAAAAAAATAGGAACGCATATTATTAAAATCTTTATGAGATTGAGCAAGAAAATACCTTGGTCAACTGACAGATTGGATCATTCTCCATTGACGATCTCCTCTTTGTTTGGTTTCTCTTTTGTCTTCATTAACTCTTTCATGTTGCTTCTTCCTATAAATCTTTCGTCCTTTGAGTCCTATTGACCTAAAGTTCATCTTCCCAATAGAATACTCTTTTGTCTTAGAGTATCTCGGACTGGTTTTGATTACTGAAGGCCTCTGACAATTCGGAATTTGATCTAATTTCCTTGTCCCTTCAGAAAACTTTTCATTTATAACCTTCTCATTCTTTGTTTTCTCAATATTAGTTCTCAGGGAGACAACCTCTACTTCAATACTTTGACTATTCTCTTCCCATTCTTGAATCAGATCTTGAAGAACTTCTTCTTTTCGCTTGGCCTCCTCTATCTCTACTTCAATGAAAGAATATCAACTTTACATATTTGTGAGATCATTTCCATTTTAGCTTGAGAAAATCTTATTTCAACTAATTGTTCTCCTCTTTCAATCTCTTATGACTTCCTTGTTCTCATTTCAGTAGAATGGTTAGGTTGTCCTTGCTCTTGATATCTGCTTTACACTTTTCTTTTTGATAGGAAAATTTCTCACTATCATAGTTATACATACCTTCCTTTTCAAGTTGTAATTGTTCCTTCATCTGCTTATTCTTCTTCCTATCTTTCTTTAATTCATCATGGGCACTGATAAGTTCCCCTTCAAGGTCTACTGCTTCTTCTTCTTCTTCCTCTTTAGAGTCCATAATACCTTGTTCTTTGGACTTTGTTTCAAGGGCCATCAAAAGATACTTATTTGACTCATTTTTCAATGGGTCTTCACATTTTGATTCTGGTGTTGAGCTATCTTCTTTGGAATAAAACCCCTTCTTCTTATAAGGGTTTCTCTTATGGTGTGTCTGAGACTTGTTTCCAAATTTCATAACATCTTCCCTTTCATTCGTTTCTCTATAAGAGAAGTTGGAAGAGAAATGTCCAACTCTTCCACAGTAAAAACACTTAAAGGAAAACTTCCCTTAATATTTTCCCGAGTCACACTTCAGTTTTCTGGCTAGTTGAGCTAGGTCCTAATCAGGTTCACTACTAAAGTAGTCTTGATGAACTTTGTTCTCCTTGAAATTTTTGGATACTTTCAACGTTTCCTCCTTCGACTAAGATTTTTCCATTCCTACTCTCATCTCATAGGTTGTGAGAGTACCATGTAGCTAATCCATATTGAGATCCTTTAAGTTAGCAATTTCCTCAATAGCTGCACTTTTGGCATTAAATGTCATGGGTAGATATCTTAATATTTTCTAAACAATCATCTAATTATATTAACCACTTCATCAAATTTGAGGAAGTACTCTGCTATGATTTCATTCTCATTCATTCTCAGGCTTTCAAACCTCATTCTGAAAGTTTGAAGTTTTGCTTACTTGACTTTGTCATCTTCTTCATGACACTGGTTAAGATTTACCAACATTTAATTAGTAGATTTACAATGCATAACTTTTACAAGTTATGATTGACTGATACCAATGAGAATGGCATGCTTGGATTTACCATTTCTCAGATATAGGTTTTTTCCATATGTGTCAGTGGGGGTAATATGAGAGACATTGTAGTTTACTAGTACTACAGTCCATACATCTATTCCCAAAGACATAAGATACACTTTCATTCTCACATTCCAAAAATAATAGTTGGTCCCATCATAATTCCTTATATATCTACCTTGCAGTGTCTAAATTGTTGCTAAAGGATCTTGGCTCTGATACCAATTGTTGGAATAAGGAATTGTTAAGAGAGGGGGGAGGTGAATCAATAATTAGGAAATTCTTTTTATTTTTCTTATAATGCTTGCAATCCCTTCTTATGTTCTTTAACCCGTGAGAGCATTCATTCATAAAATAGTGAACCAACAATATTTCAAACACACATTCAAATGCCAATCACATGAACACAAAACTTTAGATACAACGTTTTTCATGTGGACACTTAGAGGGAAAAACCACCAAATTGTTGTTTGTTCTATCATGTAAATTAAGAACCTACTTAATTATATCTATTTTTTTGTGAGAACCCACTCACAAGAGACACCAACCCCCTTTTCAAGCAAGCACCAAATTTCCAAGAGGCACCAACCTCTTCGATATGAAGGCACCAACCTGCTCTTGTCACTGTTCTACTATTTCATACAATTTTCAAACTGAAAATATAAGCATGCAATTTTACAAGTAAAATACCAATAAATGGTTTTCTGCAGATTCAACTTCTACACTCTGTTTTATGTTCTCACTTGCAATAGACCTCCTCTTGCTTCTCATAGAAACACTTCCTTTGCACTCTATCTTCACTGTCAAAAGCTCTTCACTGACTTCTCTCCAGCACTACCCTCGCCATTCTTCACACTCCACACTCGCTACTCTTGTTGCTCTATTGGACAAAGTCCTCACAGGTGCTTCAACCACTTTGTCAGTGTGCACTCCACTCATAGCTCAATACTCTCACACATCTTCTCAACTCCACAGTGAGCTTAATGGAAGTTCTAAGTTTTTTTCCTATGCTACACTAGGCTTGATGTAGTCTTTATCGCCATCCACATTGATCAAGAGTGTACTCTTGGCATGGCAGTCCATTATTTTGTTGCATCACTCTTTAGCAATTATGTTGATACATTAATTTCTAAGAAGGGGATTTTTTCACTTCACTATCACACTATGTGACTCTCCATGCTGGAAATTTAACTTTCGTCTACCTATGCATTCCATATTCATAGCTCATAGAGCATGATTTTATGTCCAAACGGCTTCTCTATTTTTCATTTATATCTCTAATACGAGCACATGAAATCTTCAATGATCAAATCCTTTATTCCTCATTCAAACTATAGTTGTTGGCCCCTATGCCATTAGGGATCCATGTACCGTTATATCAAAACTTTCATATCACAGCTTCACAGTGATGCTATGATTCAAACTGTTAATTTCCCATCTCCGATATTCAAGCCCCTTTTGGTTTAGCTCCTTATTGTATCTCCACCATAGGACTAGGTTCAGTGACCGAGCGCCAACCATATCAGAATATCCTTATCGATGTTTTTCAATTGTTTCACATGTGCCAACAACCACAATCCTCCAATCGTCGATCTCCAATTTCTAAGCTCCTTCTGCTCAACCCTTACCTCACACTTCTCACCATAAGACCGAGGGATATGACTGAGGGCTTAGCCTTAAGGAACTAAGTCTTTTAGCACTCTGCCAAGGGCCTTTCTCCTTTTGTTATGCTCTTCGCCCTTGCTTTTTTATTAATTTCACGACCAAGTGCTAACACATATCGAAGTCCCCTTATCGGCTAATTCCAATCTCGATTTTAACTTCGGTGGTGTGACATTTCCATTTTTCCAATTTCCGATCGCCCTCTATGATTATCCCTTGGTTCTTTGACTCTTTATGTGATTGCATGCTAGCCTTTATAGCAGAGCCTTCTAATCAATGATTTCAAATTATGACCAATGTGTGAACAACAACAAACCTCCAATCATCCATCGTCGATGTGATGTCGTCACTGCTACATGGCACTCCCTGAGTGGTGACACGTTTCACCTAGATATGGCCCATTAGGTCACCCAAAATAGTCAAATATGCTTGCCACATGTCCTTCCATATCGCCACATCATGTTGACGTCAGTTGCCACTTGGCCTTATCAGAACCAATTAGATCATGCCATGTGTCCTCATCAAATCCTACTAGACACTTACATGTGTCCTTATCGGACCCAATCAAATTCCACCATGTGTCCTGCTTAGAGGAGAGACAAATGACCTGATCTTACTCTAGTTTTATGATGAAATCCTTTGTTAATTCGCATTAGGCTCTCCCCATGTTATGTGGAATTTTACATCTATGGATAAACACAACTTCCCTAAGTGGGTAGCTACACTTAGAACAATAGATTTAAAGAGTTTAACCTTTTCCTATAAAACATAAATAAGACAAGGGATCTACTTGTTATCTTTCGCTTCCCTTTGTCTCCTTTGAATAGCTCTCGTCACTCCTCAAACTGAATCCACTTGATAAGTACCTACAATCATAAACAGAGGAAAAGAACCAATAAAAGAAAGATATATATATATACTATAAGCAAATGGAATCGAAAGCATTCACACATATAATCATCATACATAAAGACAAGAATATGGGAAAATGTGTAAATAGCTTTATTAAGTAGAAGGAAGAGTTACAACCAAATAAGTCTGATCCCATGTCACTCATTCAGCTTGAGTTCCACCCTTTATCACAGAAAAATCACAACGCTCCGACAGCATAACAATACTTTCTTATAATATCAAACCTCAAACCAACAATATCTCCTTACAAATTCTCAAAGTCCAGTTGCTGATCACTATGATGAGTGCTCAATTTATAGGGAAATGGAGGTGGTTTTGTCATAAATTAGGCATTGAATGAATTTCCAATTTGGGCATTAGTTTCTATGGAGGAAGGGATGAGAGGATAGGATTTTATTTGATTCATTCCCTATCCAATTTAGAGTTCATAGGAGAGGATAAGAGGAGGGAATCTTCTAGAATGGTCTAGAATGTAAGAATATTCCTAGAACCCTATGCAAATTTTGCTCAATCTCACCTAGTGCAGGTCTCTACAGCAATCTTATTTTAATCAGTGGAACCCAAGCTGGACAGCTCAACAAATTCCATTTCCAAACCAATTCCCCTAATATCAGCAATCTCTCTCTCTCAGCCATCAAACGCTCCACCGAATAGCCAGACAATGAGACCCCAGCTGCCTGTACAACCGAACCCCAACCCTAATAATAATAAAGTTGTGCAGGTCATTGATATTCAGAACCAACCTATTTTCCCTATGCAATGTAATGATATTCATTTGCGGTCTGGGAGAGTAGTCGAACCTATTATTGACGATATTACTTCTTCTGACTCTAATAAAGAGGAGACAGGAAAAGATAAGTCATCCAATAAGAATGTTGGAACAGTTGAGTCACCCTCTAATAAAACTGCTGAAATAGCAAAGCCGTCATTCCCTGAATGTCTGGCTCTCACCAAGACACCTGAGCCACCTGCTTTTAACCTTTTAGGAGAATTGCAGAATCTGTATGTTAAAATTCCACTCTTACAAGCACTTAGAGATGTACCAATTTATGCTAGAACTGTTAGAGACATTTGCATTAAGAAACCTAAAAGAAAAGCTAAAGATCCCCTTACAGTGCATGTGATGGGTGATCTAGCTTCTTTAATGACAGGAAAAACCCCTCCTGTGAAATATGGTGACCGTGGTCATCCTACAGTTACAGTACAAGTTGGAAAAACTTTTGTTTCCAGAGTTCTGGTAGATTTAGGTGCTGCTATAAACATTATGACCCTTAAAACGGCACAGTTATTACAGTTAAAGAATGTAATTAGAGAGACACCAACCATTCTAGAACTAGCTGATCGTTCCACAATCAAAGTAGAAGGGGGCCCTGTCCTTCTCACAAGATTCCCCAGGAAACAGAAACTAAAATGAGATACTCAGAACAAAACTCTATTCATTCATCAATATACCATATTACAGAAAAGATTCAGTCTCGTTCCCTCAGTTAAAACCTCTTGTTACAACCTGTTCATTCACCCTTCTAATGTAGATGTCTCCTCTTTATATAGAGGAGACATCTATTACAAAAGATTTACATTATAGATTCTAGTTCAACCCATTATACAAAAATAGGGAAATCAGTTTCCCATCAACAAAATGTTGTTATAGTAATTTATATTATGAACGTTACATCCAATGTAATATCTTCCTCGGTGATCGATCGGGTTCCTCTATTGTTGTCAAATCTAGTATGCAAATCTCAATTGTTTCAGCTTTGAGATTTGCATGTTGTTCTTTTTGTTTCAGCTTCGAGATTTGCGTGTTGTTCCTGTTGTTTCAACAACTGCAAAAGATAGTCTTGCCAGCTTTCGGTAGTTTCAGCAATGCAGGCTACAGATCATTCTTTAATTGTTCAGCAACTAATCAACTTCAAAGATTAATTATGAAGACAACATGATTATATGTTAAATAATTAAACATATAGCGATGAGAAGAGTCACTGCATACCTTTGGAATAATTGAGTCAAAACACTAACAAGGACTTTCAAATATGGGTTGAAAAGGGTGATATTATAACAAAATGTATGGTCAGAGAGAGATAATATGGGGTCCTAACAATGATTACCAGCCAATGATGAAAGTTGTTAACAGATGCGAGAGAGATCATTGATAATGATAATGATTATCAAGGTACTGCAGTACATTCTGCATGGTGTTAATAAATGTCTTGATGTCGAACACAATACAAAGTATTTCGATTGAAGGCCAGTGATGTCAACCTATCGCTGGAAGTGAGAAACTTGCCATTGATGTATGCATGCCCCAAGGTACTGAAAGGGTGTTTCTAAGTCAACTTCTTGGATAATGTGTTGATGTCGACAAGAAGCGTCTTATCACAGGAGGGCCTTGATGTATCCCACATCAACGACACGAAACGAGTGTAATGATTTTTGGAGATGGAATGTGACTAATGACACAAAGCTTAGGAATGGTAGTCATGAAAATGAAGGTTTATGAGTATTGCAAAGGATGAATTTAACTGAGTGGATTCTCTTAAAAATGTCGGCGACACTAAATGAATTGGCGACATTGACCCAAAATCAAAGTAATGGATGGTATGATTGTTACAGGAAAATTTGGGCACATCAACCCCAACTTCCATATCCATATTATTAGGGTCCATCAACCCCTAATTCAGTTGTTTTCATTCCCTAATGAAGTTAACCTACATCATGCTTGCTTCCCAAGAGTTTCATGACACCATTCATCCAAAAAATGCCCCCTAAGGAGATCAATGCAGGTGGCCTTCTATCTAGCTACAATGCATTGTAGGAACTGCACTGTCTGGGTGTTATGCATCACACCTAGCCTTTGTTCTACCAGCACTAAGCGAAATCCAATGAATTTTTGAAATGAATCCATTGGATTCCTCATAAAATGGTGTTGAAATTTGGTACCGGAGGACAGGTGGTTCCCTTAGGCTTTGATCTTTGGCCTAGGGAAAAGTGTCCAAAATAATTTAATTTTTCTCCTAAAGTGTCTTTATAATTTTTTATAAAGTTAAAATCTAATTTAAAAGTGACTTTAAGTGATAAAGTTACTAAGTCTAATTTTAAAGTGATTTTTATAAAGTCAATGAAAAATTAGAAAGGAAAAGTGACTTTGGAATAAATGACTAAATGGGTCTTTATTAAAGTGGGGTGAATTAAAAAATAGAAAGTGAGATTTAAATGAGCATTTAATCTCAGCCATTGATCTAAATCTATTTCAGCCATTAGATTTAGGGATCACCTAAAAGTTACTTGGATCACCAAAAAGTCATTTGGAGTTATATTAAGGGAGGAAAATGAAGAAAAGATCACATTCGATTCAATTCTTTCATGAGCAGATTGAGAGAAGGAGAGCAAGAGAGCAAGGGTGATTTCTGGATAGTGAGCTGTGGAGTATCAGCAGCGGAGTTGCAGCAACGGTGTTTCAGCAGCGGTGTATCAGCAGCTGAATTGCAGCAGCGGTGGTTCAGCAACGGTGTATCAGCAACAGAGTTTCAGTTGCGGTGTTTCAGCAAGTCTGTACAGCGGAGTTTCAGCAGGGCAGTTTTTCAGCAAAGCTGAGTTTCAGCAAGGCTGAGATAAGTTGTAAAAGTTTGCTTGCTGATTTTTGCTGAATATTTCTCTTACTGTAAAAAGACATTTTTCAGAATAAAGAAGAGCTCTCAAACTAGTTTTCCCCAAGAGTTGTACGGGTTTTTCCAGGGTCACGTTGACCAAAAATATCAATGTTTTAATGTGTTTTAATGGCTGTTTATTACTGCTGATTTTTATTTCTTCAATTTCCAGCATTCTGTAAATTTTCCAGAATTTGTGTTTTCAGCAAAATTTATTTTTTTTTTCAGCTTGTTGAATGTATGGTTATGGGAAAGGGCATTTAACTACATGGGAGAAATAAGGAGAAACTGAAAACCGGGGTGGGAAAACAGAAATTTTAACATATGTGGGGGCTTACCCTTTTCATTTTGTTGATCCAATCATTAAATAAATTCTTTATATAACTTCTACATGTCTAGGTATTCCTTCATCATTGCATATCAATAAACCTTAGCTTACGCACATCCTTGTTCAGTGTAGGGTTAGTATACTAAGAGAATTGAGCCCATTCAATGATTAAGGTATCTTTCCCTAGGCCAATTATATCACCTAAGATCCCTCTAACTAGTGACATGTCTTTTAATTATCCTTCGAATAAATTGCGAAGACAACCAAAAGTATTCTCATTTAATTGTCAATTTTGGATTTGTTTTGAACTTGTGAATTGTCGTGCATTGTATGTTCTAGTGCAATATGTTCTGTGTGTTGAGGTTGTAGTAATCTAAATGTTACCACAATACAAGATACTGATTCTTTCGCATGTCACTGATCAAATCAAATACACCACACCTTGCGGGAATGAAACACTCTTTGCAAGAAAGTAAATCGCAAGTAAGGTAAATCATGATTGCGTGAAAGTAAACACACTCACAGAGAGTAAACACAATAGTTGCTAGAGGTGACTTATTCAAGTATGATGATATTCTTGATTGTTGTAACATTTACACAATAGCACAAGGCAATGATGCAAATGACTTATAAATAAATAATGTAGAAATAAAACGTAGACATCATGATATCAGTTTCACAAGTTACTTCCTTAGATAAGTTACTATTAAATCTTCAATTGAATAGATCATGAGAAGGCCATCGAATAGTTGGAGCAAAAGACACTATTCATTGCAGGGGTGTAGAAATTACACAATGCATTTTAACAATACTTCCCCCCCGGCCAAGGCTTTCAAAGAATTCAATTATTTATACAAAATGTTAGTATGTACACTAAGTGAAGGAACTAGATAGCCAACGTAAGAGAATCGTACAACTCATCCTTTTGAAATTCTTTCGAGAATTTGGTATTTGGTTAACAAATGTTGACTTAGATTAGCCGGGAGTCGTTAGCATGTGAGATTTCCTCCTTAATCACTCACCCACTTGACTACATCATCTTCTTTTGTGAGAAACTTGTGCTGACAGTACAGTTGGACCGTTGCACAAAGAGCTCGCATAATATTTCAGAGTTGCAACAATGAGATTTTTGGCAATAAGGAAAAATGTAGGGAATTCAACAACATAATAGAAACTCAAAATTGTAGCAGCTTCATTGGGTCATAGGTAATTTGCGGCATCCTTATCTCTGCAAGTGGCAACGCTAGAGATGCAACAATGATGATTGCCATCAGAGTTGTAGCAACTGCGCACTATATTCAAAGTTGTATGTAACGAATAAAATATATAAATAATATAAATATAATGTAAAAGATAATAATCATAAATAATAGTTAGTTAAGCTAGTAATTAGGTTGAAGAGGCATATCTAATAGGACATGACTCTTCATGAAGAGACACTTGCTTGGTATATAAGCAAGCCTCTCGTTCTCATTTGTAAATGATCATACTTATTCTTATTCACTTTATTTAATATAATATTTATATCCTTAATGGATATCTTTATATTCCTAGTTTTCTGGAATAATTAATTTATAGAAGGAACTTTGTTCGCTTCATTGTATTGCTTATAGGGAGTTGAAATGCTTGGAATGTAGTGGCGACACCTGTAGGAAGTTGCGCTGCTAGAAATGGAGTTGCAATACCTGTTGTGGGATTTGCAACCACTGACTCTCACTTTTGTTTGACCATGTTAGTATGAAATATGGCGGTTTCACATCGTAAGGCATAAGAAGAAGTGAAAGTGGTTTAAAAACAGATTATTCATACCTTCACTAAAAATGTGGTAATCATGGATCCAAAAGGCACTAGGAAGGGATGAAGAGTGGAAAAATGATAGAAAACAATATTGAATGGGCATTGAAAGTATGCCAATTTAGGCATGCTTCAACTAAAATATCCTTATAGGTGAATATAGGGAAGCCTCTACTATTGTGAGACTCCACTAAATAGCAGGAGGAAGATTATTGAGGTGATAATGGTTGTCCTTCATCATTGTTGCTACAGGGTTTTACGCTCACCTTGTGAGTCCCCTCATAAGGCTTGCCAAATTTTGTGGCAACAATCCCTAATGATTGGCGATTTCACATGATTTTGAGTAAGGTTATGTTAAGTGGTGTTATTATATCAAACATGGCCTCTTGAGAGTTGACTATCTCACTCTATTCAACAATATTCCAGAGGTTGTTTTACCCATTGTTTTGGGTATTTATTTCCTTTTCATTTTGGTTTTGGTTGAAGATGGTAACACATTAGAAATTTAAATAGAAAAAATGTTAATGCATTAGAAACTTACATGTCTCATTGCAAGGTCATCGCAATGTACTAAGCTTGAGTGTAGCTTGAAAGAGTTGCAATTACGACCTATGCAACTACTTTCCTCTTTTAAGGTTGAGACGAACCCAACAAAAAGGAGGCTTCCCTAGTAGTAGTTAGGGTCCATGAGGCAAGACAAAGCAGTTCTAAGGTTACCTCTTACTACCCAAATTAAAACAAACTTTTGTAGGATTAGGGATTTAAGGATGAAATTAATTAAGGAAGGTGGGTCATCATTTGGTATACTTCTTGTCATCTTGTGCTTTTACTTGATTCTTTGGGAATTATAACACGAATTAAGGGGTGATTTGTATTATTAACCAATCTTGGCTGTAAACTTATTCTCTCACTCTACGAGAGAGGTTAGTTTTTGACGCTAGTCCATTGGGACCTGCTCTTAGGCCTTGGGGTTATAGGAGGGGAACTAATTGGGTAACTTGGATTGAAGTATCATGGATGCTTACCACTTTCCATCATTCCCTAGATTTCATCTCCATTTTTTGGGCTTGTGGTCATTAGTTCATTAGGATTGGAAAAGGGAAACCTTCGAAAGAGCATGGACATAAGCAAAGTAGTTCATGGAAGTAGAAGTATCTTTCGTGTTTGATATGCGGAGAAGATCAGATAGATAATATTATTTCCATTGAGGTAGAAGTTGATTGTGATGTAGGAGACAGAGAAAGCTTTTGTGGGAGTGACGCAAGTTTTGAGTGCAACTTGTTAAAAAGTGACCAATCTAAAACAGGATCAAAGCATATATCGATTGAACTATGTAAGTGTAGATTTCATTGGAAGTTAGTAGGTTTCTTTTGTGGATAGCAGTGCTACTCACAACTTCATGAGGGAGGATGTAGCAAGTAGATTTGGATTGCAAATTGTCCCAGTCCATATTTCCTTCAAAGTAGGGAACTACAAGGATAGGAGTGTTGTCAAATTAGTTAGGGATGTTCTGGTGCAGATTGAATGTTGGAGTTAGAAGCTTGACTTCACCATCAATCAATTGGATGACTATGAGATTATAAAGGGATAGGAATTTTTGATTGGAAAGAGAGTTGTACGAGCCATTTCACATGGAGGTGCTAGGATGATAGTTGTCCCTGTGGCAGAGAGATAGCTTGATGATGAGATTCTTAGGAGGCTGAATCGTGTGGAGTCTATCCTTTTACAATAGACCAGGATGATGACTAATTTGGTAGAGAGGGTTTTGAGTCTTGTTGAGAGACCTCAGATGGTTGATGCTGAGAGACCACCACCAGAGTTTGATGAGGTTGATGACATTTATAATGTTGAGGGAGAATTGATTAAGGATGGAGTCAAGAGGATATCATCTGCAGTTTGGGATGAGGTTCAAAATGATGAGCCTTAGTATGAATGTGCTAGTGCGGAGTTTAATAAGTCGAGGTAGACTATAGAGTTAGATATATGGCCTCATGATCTAGAGTTGGAGAGATTGATTAAGGAGAGTGAGGTTAGGATAGGTTCATATCCCCCATTATTGAGATATGTTGCAGACATATATGGAGGGTTCATTCCATGAGGCAGACAACCATTTATAGTATTAGATAGAGCATATTCAAGAGATTAGGGTACATCTTCAAGAGGTTGAGTTGGATATGGAGTGTGGAGTGGTAGTCCTTGATACCCCACTTCATTTTCTCTGTGAGCTCTTGGAGATGGGCTCGTCATTAGTTGCTTAGGGTGGCGAGTCCAAAGATATGTGGAGAGTCTAGAAAAGGTACTTCCTGATGAGCAAATTTGAAATGGTGGATTTTATGTGTAGAGATGTTTGGGATGACATCGGGATGTGACGTGTTTGCACTTGTTTGGGTGGCATGAGTTCTTTTGGAGTTGGCGCTATGATCAGATTAGCTACCTGATTTGCTGATGACACAAGGGGATCCAACGCATGCCATTCTTACGAGAGAATTCACATGTTCACATTATTGAGGCAGTGTTAGGAGATGAACATTCTTCACATGATTTGTGCAGTTTGATAGGAGGTTGTTCGATAGCATGGGATCTTATTTTGATGGGCAATGTTTTTGAGGATGCAACATCTTGGTGATAGATGGATTTCTAGGGGGTTTATTGTTGAGGACGACAACATCTTTGAAGTGGGGGAGAATGTTAGGCCCTTAGGGTTGAGTGCCCATAAGCACCACGAGTTGGGTGTGTCGTGTCACAAGACTAGATAGGAATCACACCATTTTTGTTGGTTGTGCGATATTTTGGTGTTTCTTAATCGAATGAGTCGAGATGGTCGAGATAAGCGCACTCGTGATCAAGTTAGATGGTTGAGACAAAAGTGCCAAAGTGCAACGACTTGAGTGGGGATGAGTTGGCTTAAGTGTTGAGTGCTAGCCGAAATTTGAGGATTCTCGTATGATGGATCACATTAGTTAGGTCGTGTTGACCGAGGCCACACATCACCATATTGGTGATTTCACCATGCATTGGGTCTACTTCATGAGAAAGGAGGTCGGAAACAATATTTTTTGAGTCAACTGGAGTCAACTGGTGAGATGTGAAGGGTTGTCCAGCCAAAGAGACATGTCGGTTGGATGAGACAAATTCCTTTGTGTGGCCATATGATTTATATATACCGAGAGTCGTGTAACAGAGTTGGAAGGCAAGAAACAAGCTTCGGGAGGCAAGTTTGCAAGGAAAGGCAAGGCAAGAAGCAATCTGCAACTGTTGGAATGATTGTTCTAAATGAATTCAACTTCTATTAAGAATGATGTACATATAAATACAACATACAAATTGTTGGATTCAACTTCCAATGTTTCTTGGACATGCAGTAACCATCCACTAGAACCCTAATGGTTTAGGTGTCTAACATTCCCAACCTTAATTTGAAGGGGTTTTAATGACTACAAGAATAGACTTAAAGTGCAAAAATGTATGGCATCCAATGGCGGAATGAGCTCTCTGAAATGGTGTTTTTTAAGGATTATTACAAGTCAAAAGGGAGAATTTGAGGTCTCTATCAGTGGTGGTTTAAGGTCGATCAACAACTCTGGAACTAAGGCTCAAAGAAGTTCTTGGAACTATTCCAAATATTGATTGAAGATGAAGTCTTCTACTAGTGGAAGTGCTCCTTAATAATGGTTTGAATATGATTAGAAACTGTGTAGCAGAAACCAAAGTCCTCTGTTGGTAGTGGTTTAAGGATAACCAACAACCAAAAATCATGTTTATATAAATTTGTCTCCGGCTCAATTGTAGCTATTGCGACTTCATCAATGGACGAGATTTCTAAACCTCTCTAGGGATGGATGCTTAAAATGTTGCAATAGCTTATGGTACAAATCTTCACATACAAAGAGACATTTGGCTTATATTAGCAAAAAGTGTACCTAGTAATATACAACTAGTGATGATTTAGTAATTTACAGACATTGGATTGACACTTTGCACACTGCAATATATAAATTGATTAAAATATTTGGTAAAGAATATTATGAAGACAATATACTTACAAGACCACCAAAAATCTTCAACCATTTGAGAAACGAAGGGAGCAATATTCCGCAAATGATGTCAACTTAACATATGAATATATACTTAGCCATGGTGAGCCTCAACCTCAACAACACTAGCAAGGTGTCCATGACAGTCTCTTTTGAGGCCTTCAGGTCATCCTTACCACCTCCTAGTGGATCCTTAATGAAAAAACATTGGCTTACATGAAGCAACTCTTGGATTTCAGCAATGCACGTGCCCTTTCTGGTCAATCTATACCAATATTTTAGCTTCAAGTGAAACTTGCAATGTCCCTTTGGACTATGCTCTCTTCTGACCCAGCGATGGCGTGGTCGATTCCAAGACCAACATACACTACGACAAAGTTTTTCTACGCCAATATTGACGTTGAGTAGTATTTTAATTCTATTCAATGAATATCATATCTACCACAATTTCATACCACTGTTGGAAATTAATTCAACTTCTAAGAATGATGTACATATAAATGCAACATACAAACCGTTGGTTTCAACTTTCACGGTTTCATGGACATGCAGTGATTGTCCACCATAATCCTAACAAATTAGGTGTCTAACAGCAACTCCGAAGCTCGCCGCAAGTCTGAGCCACGAAGTATGGCAGAATTGAATTTGAGGTTTAGTCTATCCTCACGGGTAAAGTAGAGAAACAAACTTAACCGACCAAATGTCGAGAGGAAGTTCTATGCACGAGTTGGATGATGATTGTAGCTAAGGGTTTGGAATTCTGATTTCAGCGGTAGGTGAAGATGTTTAGACCTCATTTTGAGATAGCCATATGCCACACTTTGAAGTCTCTTTAGCAACCAAAGGTGCGAACCCATGGGTGGATTGAGTAGGTTGTTTTGAATGTAGATTTTAAGGCTTCATTTAGGATTAAATAAAGAGATATTTTGGATATTTGGAACCATTGTAATGTATTTGTGAAAAATTTATGATAACATTTGTGGGTTTACTGATGGCCCATTTTTCGATATCTTGGTGTACTTCTTTATGAGCATTATTGTATTTGTGCGAATGTGACATAATATTGTATGATGACAATAATAATGTGATGATTGGACTCTTACACACGAGAGGGAATGTTAATTGAAGATTGATCATTATACTTGTGTTTTGATTACATGTTGGATTCCACAAACATAATATATCTAACATGTGAATAGAAGTGCAATGAGTGTAATCTGGGAGACAAATACTCGTAGGTTGGTCACTACAACTGCAAGGAACCCCATCGATGCCTCGTGCTCAGAGGGCCTCAACACGCTTTAACTTAAGGAACGCTCTGGGGACATTACATAGTCAAAGCTTCTAAAAATGATGAAATAGCTGCCCCAAAGGGGTGGAAAGAGTAGGATGAGAGAAGGATTAACCCTTGTCTCCATGATTGCTCCCTTTTTTCATCTATACATTAAGGATGATGGACGTCCATCAACTGGTTGCATGGCCATGGCACCTTTCCTTGAAGACCTTCCCCTCCATTGCCATTATAATCACAAGCACCTATGGATTGAAGGGTTGACCTAGGACATGTCACCTCCCTTTAGGGGTTGGAAAGAACCAATAGGGTTGATTATCTAGCCATCCTTAATAAAATTAGGGAACACTTTTATGGGGCTTATTCTTGTGAGATATTTGAAGGTGATCTCAATTTCAGTTGTTATTACGCCCTTAACAATTAAGTGTGGTCCACTATGATGCATCCATGATCATTGTCCCTAGTGATTGGTGCAATTAGTTGTGTATCTTGAGGTTGTAGTAATCTAAATGTTACCAAAGTACAAGAGAAGGACGCTTTCACATGTCACTTATCTAATCAAACACACCACACCTTGCAGGAAATGAAGCACTCTTTGCAAGAAAGTAAATCACAAGGAAGGTGAATCACAATTACATGAAAGTAAACACACTGATAGAGTAAAAACAATCGCTGCTAGAGGTGCCCTGTTCCAATATGATGATATTCTTGATTGTTGTAACATTTATGCAATAACACATGCTTATTATGAAAATGTGATAAATAAATAATTTAGAAATAAAGCGTATAAATCAAGAAATCAGATTCACACAACTCTTGATCTATAAACTACTATCGTGCTGAAAATTAAGCAGAAATAAGCTACAGGCGACTTACAACAAGCAAAATTCCTAGAAATACAAATCTGCACGACATTAATTAGACAATCAATTACCCACAAAGCTAATGCCTGAAATGTATAACTTGGAGTTGTAGCAATAATTAGTCAATAGAAATGTGGCATAAGAGTATTATTATAGCAGAAGGAAAATAATGGAGTTGCAGCAAGAGTGATTAAGTACAAATTAATATAATTATAGATACAAAATATTAGCTAGTGCTCCAAGTAGTACCGGGCTAAGAAGGGGGCTCTACCTCCTTAGACAAGGTAATATTAAATATTCAATTCAATATATCACGAGAACGCCATCGAATAATTGGAGCAAAAGACACTTTTCATTGTAGGAATGTAGAAATTACGCAATGCGTTTTGACATACTTTTTCTTTCCCCCCCTAGGCTTTGAAGTAATTTAGGTATTTATACAAAATTTTAGCATATAAATTGAGTTAAAGATTGGATAGCCAACCTAAGAGAATCAAGCGGTTCATCTTTCTATAACTCTTTCTTGAATTTGGTATTCGGTTAACAAATGTCGACTCAGATTAGTTGGGAGTCATTAGTATGTGAGTTGTCCTCCTTAATTGCTGACCCACTTGCCTATGTCGTATTCTATCGTGGGAAACTTGTCTTGACTGTACAGTTGAACCATTTCATAAAGTGTTGACATGATATGTCGAAGTTGCAACAACGAGATTTATGGCAACAAGAGTTGCAATAAGGAAAAATGTAGAGAATTGTGGAACAAGGTGGTGACGCAAGAGCTGTAGCATCTTCATTGATTATAGGTAAGTTGCAGCATCATTATCTTTGTAAGTGGCAACAATGATGATTATGATTAGAGTTGCAACAACTGCGCACTATATACAAAGTTGTAGCTTCTATAGGAAGTTGCAACAACTGTGAACTATATCCAGAGTTGTAGCGGCTATAGGGAGTTGCGACACTTGGAATGGAGTGGCGACACTTGCACATGAGAGGAGTGCTAATTGAGTATCGGGTATTATACCTGTGTTTTGGTTACATGTTGGATTCCACACACGTAATATCTCTAACATGTGAATAAAAGTGCTAGAAGTGTAATCTAGGAGACAAATACTTGTAAGTTGGTCATTGCAACTCCAAGGAACCTCACCGGTGTTGCACACTTAGAGGGGCTTGACGTGCCTATACTCCAGGAGCACTTTTGGGGCATTACATTGTCAAAGCTTTAAAAAAAGAAGAAAAGGTGTCCTTAGAGGGGTGGAAAGAGTAGGATGAGGGATGGGTTAACTCATGCCTCCACGATTGCTCCCTCTTTACATATATACACTAAGGATGATGGACGTCTATCAACTGGCTGCATGGCCAATGCACCTTGCCTTGAAGTCCTTCCCCTCCATTGTCATTATAATAGGGCTGATTATCTAGCCACCCTTAACAGAATTAGGGAATCATTGTTGGAAATGAATTCAACTTCTATTAAGAATGAGGTACATATAAATACAATATACAAACCGTTGGATTTAACTGTAGTAATCGTCCACTAGAACTGTAATGGTTTAGGTGGCTAACATTCCCAACCTTAATCTGAAGGGGTTTTAATGACTGCAAGAGTAGACCTAAAGTGCAAAAGTTGCATTGCATCCAATGGCGGAATGAGCTCTCTGAAATGGTGTTTTTTTAAGGATGATTACAAACCAAATGGGAGAATTTGAGGTCTCTATCGTTAGTGGTTTAAGGTCGATCACCAACTCTGGAACTAAGGCTCAAAGAAGTTCCTGGAACTATTCCAAATATTGATAGAAGATGAGGTCTTCTACTAGTGGAAGTGCTCCTTGATAATGGTTTGAATATGACCAGAAACTGTGTAACAGAAACCAAAGTCTTCTATCAGTGGTGGTTTAAGTATGGCCACCAACCAAAAAACATTCTCATATAAATCTGTCTCTGGCTATGAACTTGAATCTGGCCAACTCTAGCTCTAGGCTCTCACGACAAGCTCTGGTTTTGGCTATGGCCCAAGCTCTCTTGATAAACCTTCGAGGTTAGTATGTGACCATTGATTCCTCCCCTGTCAGATACAAGTTGAGAAGATGAAGAAATCTTCACTGCAAGACAAGTCAATACTCGAGAACAAATTTTGTGGTATGACAGGTATATCTTCTTGGCTATTGAAGGCCATTGCCAAGAAGCAATCCATCCAAGGTGACTCTTTGTTCTTGTACAACTCTTGTTTTTGGAACATCTGTTTGAATGATGAGGGTGCTTATCATAATTCTCACAAGGGTGAAGATCAAAACACTAATCTTTCACCTAGCAAACTCTATCACAATGTTTGCATCTAATAATTTGTAGTGCTTGTGGAACAGGAGCAAGTGAAGATGAACCATCCTGAAGAAACTTAGCACTATGAAACTGGATGGGCTTGGAATAATCTGGGATATGAAAGGACACAACCTTTTCATATACAAGCCCTGTTATTTTCCTGTTGTTAACAACTTCTTCCCAAGGTCTAATGATGGGATGTAAAGTGCAGGTTGGACCTCTGCATCTTTATGCAAATTTGGAATGACCTCACAAAACTGATTAATCTTTAACTATTGATGAGAGTCAGATTCAAAAAGGGAGTTGTTTTGAACATGAACCAATTCAGAATCACGACTCTTCTCTTGTAGTTCATTTTGCTAGAATTGAGATTCGAGTTGCAAAAATTCTATCTTGTCTTGTTTATTTTGTAGATAAGTTCGAATGTTAGAGAGAGTGTCCTTGTTGATTTGGATTGTGTTATGTACATTACATAGTTTCATAATGTTCAGTAACTCTAGTATGTTAGTAATTTGAGCCATTTTACAATAACTCAGGCTCAGAAATATAAGGGTGTCGGCTTCAACCAAAAATGCACCCACTTACAAAGTCAACCAATAATTTTTTTTCGCTAAATGAAAGTCATGTGAATTTGGATGTATTTGAAGTTTAGCGTCAATGAAATCATTCCATCCATGCTCAAACTATCATTGTGAAGACTAACTAGAATGTAAATCAACCAATGATATTTTAAAACTAATGAAACTCTAGAGGAATTTAACCATTGACATATTCTAGGCAGTAACCACCGATAGAAGCCCATATTGTCCTCGATTAACTTGTTACGTTTGCCACACATCTCATGAGATTTGGTATTTTGGGACAATCCTCGATTCATATTTTATATTTGCCATGCATCTCATGAGATTCAGAGTTTTGGGGTGGCAGCGAATCAAGTTGGAGCGTCCACATGTATAGAGCTCCTGCGCAATACGACCTTCATGTTCCCTGCTCTGGTTATTAAACTCGACTACGCTCTCTTTGAGCCCATGGCGACAATTGCGCTAGAAAAATATCACAACTACAACTTGTTAGATGGGAACAACAAGCACCGTATCTCAACATATCACACTTGTTGGAGATTTCCTCGTTAACCTGGAATAATCAAGAGGAGCACTAAAATATGTAAACTTTATCTCTAGGGATGATCATCGATAGAAATGCCGTTCTTTTCCTTATGGATTGATTGATGGGTATTTTTCCCTTCAGGCTCCCTTTTGCACAAGAGAAATATTGCTTTCCCTCATAGTTTATCGCATGGGCCAACTAAATACATCTTATCTCCCCATGAGAGTTTGAGTTTGTAAGGATATGTTTTGAATATTCGAGCTACAATGCAATTGATTGATGTGGTCAGGGCATGCGTTTCCTTTAGCAATTACTTCATGCACCAGCATATGGGAGAATATTCTTCTATGTTGGGCGGATTGGAGACACACAAAAACACTTGTTATGTACCCAAAACTGAAAAGGAGAGGTAGGCAAATAAAAAGAACTAGTACAATATAAGCCAACCTCCATATGCCTAGGTCTCATTATAGAGATTATATTTTCTCTTTTTTGCCTTCCCGTCACATTGCTCCATTTTGGATCAATTGTAGCTACTGCGGCTTCACCAATCGATGATATCTATGAACCTCTTTAGGGACGAATGCTTAAAATGTTGCAATAGCTTATGGTACAAATCTTCACATACGAAGAGACATTTGGCTTATATTACCAAAAAATGCACCTAGAAATATACAACTAGTGATGATTTAGTAATTTATAGAAATTGGATTGACACTCTGCATATTGCAATATATAAATTGATTAAAATATTTGGTAAAGAATATTATGAACACAATATACTTACAAGACCACCAAAAATCTTCAACCATTTGAGAAACGAAGGGAGCAATGTTTCGCAAATGATGTCTACTTAACATATGAATATATACTCGGCCATGGTGAGCCTCAACCAGGACGACACCACCAAGGTGTCCATGACACACTCTTTCGAGGCTTTCACGTCATCCTGACCACCTCGTAGTGGAACTTTAATGAAAAAACATTGGCTTACATGAAGCAACTCTTGGATTTCTTTCAGCAATGCACGCGCCCGTTCTGGTGAATCTATACCTCTCTTTCGGCTACATGGGACACTGACCAATGTCCCTTTGGACTATGCTCTCTTCTGACCCAACAATGGCGTGGTAGATTCCAAGACCAACATACACTACGACAAAGTTTTTCTACGCCCATATTGACGTCGAGTAGTATTTTAATTCTATTCAATGAATATCATATCTACGACAATTTGATACCACTGTTGGAAATTAATTCAACTTCTATTAAGAATGATGTACATATAAATGCAACATACAAACCGTTGGTTTCAAGTTCCACGGTTTCATGGACATGCAGTAATCGTCCACCATAACCCCAACAAATTAGGTGTCTAACAACAACTTTGAACCTTGCACCAAGTTCGAGGCACAAAATATGGCAGAATTGAATTTGAGGTTTAGTCTATCGTCACGGGTAAAGTAGAGAAACAAACTTAACCGACCAAATCTCGTGAGGAGGTTCTATGCACAAGTTGGACAATGATTGTAGCTAAGGGTTTGGAAGTGTGATTTCAGCAGTAGGTGAAGATGTTTAGAGCTTATTTTGAGATAGCCATATGCCGCACTCGGAAGTCTCTTTTGCAGCCAAAGGTGCCAACCCATGTGTGGATTGAGTAGGTTGTTTTGAATGTAGATTTTAGGGCTTCATTTAGGATTAAATGTAGAGCTATCCAACAGAGCTATCTTGGATATTTGGCACCAATGTAATACATTTGTGAAACGTTTATGATAACATTTGTGGGTTTACTGATGGCCCCTTTTTCGATATCTTGGTGTACCTCTTTATGGGCATTATTTTATTGTATGAATGTGACATAATATTGTAACATGACAATAATAATGTGATGATTGGACTCTTACACACGAGAGGGAATGTTAATTGAAGATCGATCATCATACTTGTGTTTTGATTACATGTTGTATTCCAAAAACATAATATATCTAACATGTGAATAGAAGTGCTAAGAGTGTAATCTGGGAGACAAATACTCGTAATTTGGTCACTGCAACTTTAAGGAACCTCGTCGATGTCTCACGCTTAGAGGGCCTCGACACGCTGTAATTCGAGGAACACTCTAGGGTATTACATAGTGAAAGCTTTTAAAAATGATGAAAACGCTGCCCCAGAGGAGTGGAAAGAGTAGGATGAGAGAAGGGTTAACCCTTGCCTCCATGATTGCTCCCTTTTTCCATCTATACACCAAGGATGATGGACCTCCATCAAGTGGTTGCATGGCCATGGCACCTTTTCGTGAAGACCTTCCCCTCCATTCCCATTATAATCACAAGAACCTATGGATTGAAGGGTTGACCTAGGACATGTAACCTCCCCTTAGGGGCGAGAAAGAAGCAATAGGGCTGAGTATCTAGCCATCCTTAATAAAATTAGGGAACACTTTTGTGGGACTTATTCTATTGAGATATTTGAAGGTGATCTCAATTTCAATGGTTATTACGTCCTTAACAATTAAGTGTGGTCCACTATGATGCATCTATTATCATTGTGCCTAGTGATTGGTGCAATTTGTTGTGTATCTTAAGGTTGTAGTAATCTAAATGTTACCAAAGTACAAGATAAGGACGCTTTCACATGTCACTTATCTAATCAAACACACCACACCTTGCAGGAAATGAAGCATTCTTTGCAAGAAAGTAAATCGCAATGAAGGTGAATCACAATTGAATGAAAGTAAACACACTGATAGAGTAAAAACAATAGCTGCTAGAGGTGACTTGTTCAAGTATGATGATATTCTTGATTGCTGTAACATTTATGTAATAACACATGCTTATTATGAAAATGTGATAAATAAATAATTTTAAAATAAGGTGTATAAAATAAGAAATCAGATTCACACAACTCTTGATCTATAAACTACTATCGTGCTGAAAATTAAGCAAAAATAAGCTACAAACGACTTGCAACAACAACCAAAATTTCCAGAAACACAAATCTACACAACATTAATTAGACAATCAATTATCCATGAAGCTAATGCCTGAAATGTATAGCTTGGAGTTGTAGCAATAATTAGTCAATAGAAATGTTGCATAAGAGTGTCATTGTAGCAAAAGGAAAATAATGGAGTTGCAGCCAGAGTGATTAGCTACAAATTAATATAATTATAAATACAAAATATAAGCTAGTGCTACAAGAAATACCAGGCTAAGGAGGGGGGCCTACCTCCTTAGACAAGGTAATATTAAATCTTCAATTCAATATAATACGAGAAAGCCATCGAATAATCAGAGCAAAAGACACTTTTCGTTGTGGGAATGTAGAAATTAGACAATTCGTTTCAATACTCTTTCTTTCCCTTAAGGCTTTGAAGGAATTCGGGTATTTATACAAAATGTTAGCATATAAATTGAGTTAAAGATCGGATAGCCAACCTAAGAGAATTAGGCGGCTCGTCCTTCTAAAACTCTTTCTTGAATTTGGTATTCAGTTAACAAATGTCAACTCAGATTAGTTGGGAGTCGTTAGTATGTGAGTTGTCCTCCTTAATCGCTGACCCACTTGCCTATGTCATCTTCTATCTTGGGAAACTTGTGTTGACTATACAGTTGAACCGTTACACAAATATTTGGCGTGATATGTCGGAGTTGTAACAACGAGAGTTATGGCAATAGGAGTTGCAATAAGGAAAAATGTAGAAAATTGAGCAACAAAGTCGCGACGCAAGAGTTGTAGTATCTTCATTGGATTATATGTAAGTGTCAACGCCAGAGTTGCAACAATGATGATTATAATCGGAGTTGCAACAACTATGCACTATATCTAGAGTTGTAAAACCTATAGGGAGTTGCAAAAACTATGTACTACATCCAGAGTTGTAGCGGATATCGGGAGTTGCAACACTTGGAATGGAGTGGCGAGACTTGCACATGAGAGGAATGTTAATTAAGTATCTATTTTGTGCTCTAGAAACCCTAATCGTAGCCAAGCTTCAACTTGAAGCCTTTATACGCGCTTACCTTTTTCATTTTGTTGATCCAATCATTAAATAAAATCTTTATATAACTTCTACATGTCTAGGTATTCCTTCATCATTGCATATCAATAAACCCTAGCTTACACACGTCCTTGTTCAGTATAGGGTTAGTATACTAAAATAATTGAGCCAGAGTGAGTGACGCAGTAGCAACCAGGGTTCACGCAGAGGCAGTCGGGAGCTGCATAGTGCTTCAGAGAGGCTAGTGTTGCTGACGTAGAGGGCCACAAGGCTGATGCAGGGCCTCTTGAGGCTCAGGCCCATTCAGGGTGACGCAGGGTCGGCGCTGGGCAGAGAGAGGTTGATGCTGTCCAGACAGGTAGACGCTGGGTTTCTGGGGCATATTGGAGCTGAGGAGCTATCAGAAGGTTTATCCGGGGTTTTAGATGTGACATTTGTCTCAGATAGAGAGGTACTACCGCCAGATTTGGCACCTAGATTGTACTCTGAAATTGCCCAATAAGAAAACCCTCAGATAGCGGTTTTTCCGGGATCATTGGTCCAAAAACAACGGTGTCATTTGGTGTGATTGTTTCTGTTTCCTTCAGTGGATGATCTATAATATGTTGAGCATGCGCTAGTGTTTATTTTCAGTATTTACATTGTAAATAACTTGTTAATGTAACGAAACAAGTAGGTAGGAATAAATCAGTAAAGTGCATGGAGGGTTTCTAACTGGGAGACTTAGAAACTTCAAAACAAAGATATGTGGAGAGTCTAGCAAAGGTACTTCCTGATGAGCAAATTCGAAATGGTGGATTTTATGTGTAGAGATATTTGGGACGACATTGGGATGTGAGCTGTTTGCACATGTTTGGGTGGCATGAGTTCTTGTGGAGTTGGCGCTTCGATCAGATTAGATACCTGATTAGCTGATGACACAAGGGGATCCAACGCATGCCATTCTTATGAGAGAATTCATAGGTTCACATGATTGATGCAGTGTTAAGAGATGAGCATTATTCACATGATTTGTGCAGTTTGATAAGAGGTTGTTCGATGGCATGGGATGTTATTTCGATGGGAAATCTTCGTAAGGATGCAACATCTTGGTGATAAATGGATTTCCATGAGGTTTATTGTTGAGGGCGACAACATCTTTGAAGTGGGGGAGAATGTTAGGCCCTTTGGGTTGAGTGCCCACAAGCACCACGAGTTGGGTGAGTCGTGTCACAAGACTAGATAGGAATCACACCATTTGTGATCATCGTGCGACATTTTGGGGTTTCTTAATCGAGTGAGTTGAGACGGTCGAGATGAGTGCGCTCATGATCGAGTTAGATGGTTGAGACAAAAGTGCCCGAGTGCAATGACTTGAGTGGGGATGAGTGGGCTTAAGTGTTGAGTGCTTGCCCAAATTTGAGGTTTCCCGTATGATGGATCACTTCAGTTAGGTCATGTGATGAGCCCCAAATTGGGTAACTTATTGGGCTCATTTTTGCCTAATTATCCTTGTTCAATCCTCCATTTTTCATAGATTATGCATTATTTTTTAGTATGTTTATGTCATTTGTACGAATAAGGGTGTTCACTCTTCCTAGGTGGCTAACACGTGCTTATTTCAGGTTTTTTGACACATGTTGGAGCAAAACCGAGCAATCATGGGCTAGGTGACAGTCAAGCTTGAGGTGAGGATTCGTAGGGGGGTTGTCTATGACATTAAATAGCCCTTCCTCGGTATCTCCACCCCCAACTCCGAGCTCACAGGCCACCAAAAACGGATCTTGAAGGCAGCCAAGCAGATTTTGGAAAAGGGACTGTCTACTAACAGTTGGGACAGCCGAGTCCCTTAGCTTTAGGAGGCCTGCTAGGGCCCTCGTGGTGTATAAATGAGAAGGCCTCAACCTTCGTAAGGGACTTTTGAAACCATTGCATTTTTTGCACTTCAATGCTGTCACTTTCAGCTTGTTGTCTTGTAGCCATTTTTGCATAACTTTTAACTGATGACTATTTTTTGATAATGATAAGCAGTCCTATTTTATATCAACTCTGATTTCTCTATAGGAGGCATAACTCTCAGGGTTGGGCCCAACCTGAGAGCCTAGGGCCTCCTTTATGTACTGTTATCTTTCCTTTATGCATAGTTGTTTTTTCCTTTTATGCATTTGCAACGTATTTCTGTTAGGGGGATTAAGTTGTGTTGATTAAGTAGGTCACTGTTTATGGTTAGAATTGATTAAAATGTGTAGAATAGGTTGGTAGGATAATAACAGGGAAAAAGCTCCAGAAAAAGGGCCAACAAACACTTTTGGTTTCACCTCTTCCTCATTGGATCAGGGGCTGGAATTGAAGTAACCGTGCTGTCCCAAACAAAAACACTAGTTTTGCTTTGCCATGCAATCATTAGTGTACTGTTTTCATTTGCAGAAGTTGGTTGCCTGTTCAGATCTCTGAAATGTTTCATTGCATAGTTGATATATATGGTTCTCTTTCAAATAAAGCTGCTGTCCATTCACTTTATTATTAGCTAGATTACATTAACTAGGACTTTGATTACTTGCAAGACTTTATTGATTCAGTTGAAAGTGCATGGTGCAAAGCATCTCTACCACTTTTTCATCCACCCAAGCTTCATCAGAGCCATCTGTTCCATCTCCTAACTAGGTTCCTTTTCTCACATTTGTCCTCTTGCCCACGTAACCCTACTTTTTTGTGCAACCATTTTTTCAGCCTTCCTTGAGCCAATTCAGCGATCTACACCTTCTCCCCACTCCATCCACCAGTCCATGGGGCACTTCAGACCCCTATCCTACCTCCACATCCATTCCTTCATCTTCCCTCACTCATCCATCCTCCAAAATCCCATTTCTAAACATCCTATAGAAATTTCTGAACATCTTGTAGAAATTCCTGAACATCCTGTAGAACCCCTGCACACTTCCTATAGAAGCTGACAAATGAGGTTCTTGGTAGCCAAACTTTGTGAAACTCTCTGGAAGGGTGTTAGGGACTCCTTAAACCCTCTCTGAACCTTCCCGACCTCTTCCAAGCATTTATCCTCGTTGATCCACCCCTGCACAGTCAAGAACAGTGAAAGCATATGCATGATGAAACTGACAACTTAATCAAAAATACAAAAAGATGTTTTCTTCAGATAGAGGTAGTCTAGACACATGTATTTTACCTTCATAGAAGTAATGGCATCTCTTTCAGTAGTTTGCACTCTCTTCTTTACGTCAGTAAGACTAGCTGGTAGAATTAGGGTTTGCTAGGGTTTGCGCTTTCCTTCAGTTTTTCAATCTCTTTTTGCAAATAGGTTAGCTTCCTTCAAGACTAGCTTCCATCCATCAGTTAGCAAGCTTCTTCTCAAAGCTCATAGAAGTTGGCTTGAGCCCCTAGCGGACTTGTGCCAGCTGACCAAGTGACAACTGCGGCAAGAGCTAGTACTTGTGCATACAGCACCGTCGCTTCCAAGTTTGTTACGAACAACCGGGTTGATAAAAGTAAAGAAGGGAGTCCCAGGAGTTGCAGCATTATTACTGCAATACTGGAGCCCACCATCTTTTTGGCGCTGTTGCCGGGGAAGCATTAGAGTATTGGTGATTGTTGCTTTTCTTCTATTTTCTCCCACAACCTTCTGCTAAGTAGTTTATTTCATTTCCATTCTACAATTTCGTTATCGCAAAAGTAGAGTAGACATTTCCTGCTTTCATAGATTAGCATCTCAATTCCGCAATTTCAATTCTGCAAGCGTAGCTTAGCATTTCAATTCCGCAATTTCAATTCTGCAAGCGTAGCTTAGCATTTTGATTCCGCAATTTCAATTCTGCAAAGTAGATTAGTCATTTCCAGTTTTCATTTTCATTACACACTTTCATTTAAGCAAGATAGTTAGTTGCAGTTCAATCTATTTCAGTTTTGCAGGTACCAGCGGAGAAAAAACAAAAGCAGCCAAAAGTCTTTCCATTTCATGCCTCGTAGGAACAGAGATAAAACCGACAAATTCTTACCCAACACCCCCACCACATCACTGAGTCAACCTTCTCTCCTCTGGTGACAGTGAGCCAAAAGAACCTATAGGTGAACCTCCTGAGATATACGAAGATCCTATAACAGAAGAAGAGTTAGAGACCACTCTATCTGAAGCCATGGCTGAAAACTGAAACGGTAGAAGAGAAGATGAGAGAATAGAAGGTGCCTTTCCTATCCGAGAGACCAATAGAGACATGAAAATGAAAAACATAAGTCCCTCTGCTTTACCTCACTTCCATGGATTGACTACTGAAGACCCTGATACCTTCCTGTTTGAGTTTTCTGTCCTTTGTCGAACTTACGACTATGTTGAGGACGAGCAAAAGTTGAAACTCTTTCCCTCTACCCTCAAGGACGCAGCGTTATGCTGGTTCATGGGGTTACCTGGAAACAGTATCACCACTTGGGCTTAGATGCAGCAAGCTTTCAATTCCAAATACCGGGACTACTGTAGGTCCAACGAAACCAAGGGAGAAAATTTTCGGATGACCATGGGAAGCGATGAGTCTTTAGAAAATTACGAGGAAAGGTTCCAACTTAGTTATAAATGGGCCAGGTGCACACTTGACCCGGAATCTCTAAAGCTGGTTCTGCTCTGAGGAGTCCCTGAAGACCTCCTAGACACCCTTCACATGCTGGCTAGAGGGGACATCTACCAACTACCTTATGAGGACATAAAGACCGTGTTTAGAAACCATTCTAGGGCGGCCCGGAAGAGAGGTAGGGGGAATCCACTTTCAGCTAGTACCACCTTCTCCAAGCATGAGTTTGCTAACCAAATGGAAGACCTCAAGAGTGAGATGAGACAGACTATTGCCATGCAACTTGATACCTTCCGAATTCAGCAAAAGAAAGAGGAAGCTGAGAGGGCTTTGGACATTTTTTTTCCTAGATGCACGAGGAAGCATCTTAAGAATGATTGCCCATTGCACTCAGTAGAGGTATGTTTCGTTTGTGAGGAATACCAGCCCACCAACCATTGCCCTACCTTGCCTGGATTTAAAGCCATGTACCTAGGGACTGAGGCTGCTACTGAACCTCTCTACTTCCTCAACCAAGGGACATCCCAAGCTTATTATAACCCGAACCAAGCCGCTCATATACCTTCTTGGGCCCCCCCTGCTCATCCTTCCTGGTCCGCACCTCCTCCGTGGTCTTACCCATCTCCATACCATACTCAACCTACTCCTCATTCGTTTCACTCACATGCCCAGCCACAACTTCAGTGGAATGCACCTCAACCGGGGTGGAGGCCTCAACACAACCCTCCTCCCGCCATTTTTCCTCCACCACCATCTCAACCACAACCGTTACCTCCTGCTCCTCCAAGACAACCCCAGATGCCTGCTCAACCGAACCCGAACCCTAACAACAGACAGGCCCAACAGGTATATACTGGGGAGACAACATGCCCTACCTATGCTGTGGAGATCCAGGAGATCAACCTGCGATCTGGGAAGGTCCTTCTAGAGTGCCAACCTCCTCCCCCAAGTGAACTCCAAGCCATTCCACCCTTTCCTGAGCGACTCACAGTAACCACACAACCCAACCCAGAAGAAACTGAGCTTCTGGGAGAACTCAAGCAGTTGTGTGTGAAAATACCACTTCTCCAGGCAATAAAAGATGTACCGATATACAACAAATTGATTAAGGAGAAGTGTTTCAGGCACCCAGGCAGGCAAAAGAGAGATGCCTCAACTATCAATGTCATAGGACAACTGTCTGATCTTATGTTGGGGAAAGTAATCTGTCCAAAGTATTTGGACCCTGGGAGTCCTGTAGTTGATGTTCACATCAATGGCACCATCATTCCCCACACCTTGATTGATCTAGGGGCCGCCATTAATGTGATGACCAGGGACACCATGCTTAAGCTCAACCTTCAGAGTTCCTTAAGGAAGACCTCGACAGTACTGCAGTTGGCAGACTGCTCCACCATGACTCCCGAAGGGATTGTGGAAGATGTCTTGGTCTCTGTTGACTCCTGGGAGTACCCTGCGAACTTCTTGGTCCTTCAGCCAAAGGCAAAACTCACTTGATATCCCCTCATTTTGGGAAGGCGTTGGCTAGCTACTGCGGATTCTTACATCAGCTGTCGAGCAGGAAGCATGACCATAAAAAATGGGCCTCTGTCCAAACAGCTGGTCCTATATTCTCATGCCCAACCTCTACTTGAACATGACTTACCCCTCTGGTTGGAAGAAGGAGATGAGGATGAGGTCTACTCTGCACCATTATGCACAGTGGAGGCCACTAGGGGAGGTCCTCAAACCGAGGATGATTTTATTGAGAACTTAATCCAAAATCCTCCCCCCGGTGCACTATCCTTGGAAGAGTTGGTGGAAGATACCCAAGCCAGTGCTTTAGTGGACCTATGTGTGACTGATCTGACCACTCCCATAGTTAAGAATGTGGAGTTTGGCCCTGAAAGAACCTTAAAGATCAGCTCCTCTCTCTCTCCCTCTCAGGAAAAGGAGCTATGTAGCCTCTTGAACCCCCATTTGGAGGCTTTTGCCTGGAGCTACAAGGAAATGAAAGGAATCCATCCTTCGGTCTATACCCATCATATTTACATTAAAGAGGATTGTAAACCAGTCAGGCAACCTCAGAGGAGAATGAATCCAGCCCTTAAGGACATTGTTAAAGAAGAAGTGCAAAAATTGTTGGATGGAGGATTCATCTACCCCATCTCGGACAGCGAATGGGTTTCCCCTCTGGTGTTGGTACCCAAGAAAAATGGGAAGTGGAGAATCTGTGTAGACTACAGAGAACTGAACAAAGCCACCAAGAAAGACCACTTCCCTTTGCCTTTCATAGATCAAGTGTTGGATGGACTGGCAAGAAAGAAGTTTTTCTCTTTCCTAGATCGGTTCAGCGGGTATAATCAGATTCAAATCAGCCCGGAGGACCAAGATAAGACCACCTTCACTTGTCCATGGGGTACCTTTGCCTACCGAGTCCTTCCCTTTGGGCTATGCAATGCTCCTGCCACTTTCTAGAGAGCTGTACTGAGCATCTTTGCCAAGCTGGTTCATGATTCGGTGGAAATCTATATGGATGACTTTACTCCTTACGGGTCTAGCTTCCAAGAAGCCTTGTCCAACCTTGGAAAAGTTTTAAGCAAGTGCATTGAGATGAACCTGTCCCTCAGCCCTGAAAAATGTGAAAAGTTTTAAGCAAGATAGTTAGTTGCAGTTCAATCTATTTCAGTTTTGCAGGTACCAGCAGAGAAAAAACAAAAGCAACCAAAAGTCTTTCCATTTCACGCCTCGTAGGAACAGAGATAAAACTGGCAAATTCTTACGCAAAACCCCCACCACATCACTGAGTCAACCTTCTCTCTTCTCTGGTGACAGTGAGCCAGAAGAACCTATAGGTGAACCTCTTGAGATATACGAAGATCCTATAACAGAAGAAGAGTTAGAGAACGCTCCATCTGAAGCCATGGCTCAAAACCGAAATGGTAGAAGAGAAGATGAGAGAATAGAAGGTGCCTTTCCTATTCGAGAGACCAATGGAGACATGAAAATGAAAAGCACAAGTCCCTCAACTTTACCTCACTTCCATGGATTGACTACTGAAGACCCTGATACCTTCCTGTTTGAGTTTGCTGTCCTTTGTCGAACTTACGACTATGCTGAGGATGAGGAAAAGTTGAAACTCATTCCCTCTACCCTCAAGGATGCAGCATTACGCTGGTTCATGGGGTTACCTGGAAACAGTATCACCACTTGGGCTTAGATGCAGCAAGCTTTCAATGCGAAATACCGGGACTACTGTAGGTCCAAGGAAACCAAGGGAGAAATCTTTCAGATGACCATGGGAAGCGATGAGTCTTTAGAAGATTACGAGGAAAGGTTCCAACTTAGTTATAAACGGGCCAGGTGCACACTTGACCCGGAATCTTTGAAGCTGGTTCTGTTCTGTAGCTCTTTGCGTTGTAGCTCTCTCTGCCGCTTTATCCGCATCCCTCTCTACCGACATTGGGGCTCCTGTAGCAAGGTCTAATGAAAGAGGCTGGGTACCTTGAGGATCCTCCCTTCATCGTCTGTAGTCCATCTAACTACAGCTCAATGTCTCCCCACTTTCTCTCAAGTGGTGTGTGTGCACTCATGGCACACAGAACAAAAAGGATCCTGTCCTGATCCCTCAACCCATTCATGGCCATCTCTTTGCTCTTCTTGTTGACTCCTCCGAGTCTCTTTACTTGCCACCTGGAAATTCTCTGTTCGACTCCTGTTGAGTCTACTTCCCGTTTGGAAGTTCTGTGTTTGAATCCTCTTGAGTATACTTCCTGTCTAGAAGTTCTCGGTTCGACTCCTGTTGAGTCTCTCTACTTTCTTCCTGGAAGTTCTTGTTTCGACTCCTGTTGAGTCTCTCTACTTCCTGCCTGGAAGTTCTCGGTTCGACTCTTGCTGAGTCTCTCTACTTCTTGCCTGGAAGTTCTCGGTTCGACTCTTGATAAGTCTCTCTACTTCTTGTCTGGAAGTTCTCTTTTGGACTCCCTCTGAGCCCCGATTTCCCACCTGGAAATCCTTCTGCCAACGTCAAGTTGCTCCTCTCTGATCGTCTGTGCAACAACACTGATCTAGATTCCTTGGCTAGAAATCTGCCTCGGCAATAACTCCCTTTACCTTGGCCTTTCCCTGTTTGGTACTGTTCTGATTACAGTACCCCACTAGTTCCACTCTGCAACTTACACACAACCTCCTAAACCCTAGCAACCTGAAGGTTAGAGCTCCTAGGTTTTGCGCAATCCTGGCACCGACAAATGAACTTCCTTAGCCAACTGCATCAACCCCCCTGGCCTTTTCATGGCTTTGCGTGAGTTTGTCTTTGCCTCCCTTAGCCTCTGTGCTGCGTCTTCTGGGCCCGAACTTGATGACGCAGGCCCGTCAACCCTTCCTTGCTGCTTCTCTGTTAGGAACAATTTCTGTCACTTAGGACAGAGGTTTTATGTTGTTGTTGCTCTTCTCGGCTAATGTCCTTAGTTCTTCTATGATCTGTAACCACCCTCTGATACCATGTTGGAATTTCTAAGTCTAACCCATTAGAAATGTTGAAGTTTCTAAGTCTACTAGTTAGAAACCCTCCATGCACTTTACTGATTTATTCCTACGTACTTGTTTAGTTACTTAACAAGTTATTTTCCATGTAAATACTGAAAATAAATACTAGTGCATGCTCAACATATTACAGATCATCAACTGAAGGAAACAGAAACAAGCACACAAAATGACATTGTTATTTTTGGACCAATGTCCCCGGAAAAACCTAATGTGGGAAAACTGGTGTAGCTATCTAAGGGTTTTCTTATTAAGCAGTTTCAGAATACAATCTGGGTGCCAAATCCAACTTACCCAATAGAGAATGCCTTTGGAAGTAGTACCTCTCAGCTTGAGACGGATGTCTAGGCTGGAACCTTGGATAAACCCTCCCGCAACTCCTCAACTCCAAGCTGCCCCAGAAACACCAGTGTCTGCCTCTCTGGATTGGGTTAGCCTCTCTTTGCCCAACGCGGGCCTTGCGTCAGCCTTAGGAGGCCCTGCGTCAGCTACGTTGGTCTCTTTGAAGCACTGCGCAACTCTTGGATGCCTTTGCGTGGTCCTGCGGGAGCCTTGGCTGCTACTGCGCCACTATCTCTCGCTCCTGTGCTGATCTCTCGGCACTATCTCTTCTTCTATGTTTCTTTGTACTCACTTCCTCTCAGCTACAACTCCGACCAGTGATTCTATCTCTCTTAGCAAACTCCACTCTAGAGAATAGAATGATTGATCATCTGGTGTAATCTTGAAGTGACCCTGAAGCCCCCTCTTATACTTTTCTCGTTAACATATCAACGGCTGAGATTAAATCCCTAATCAATGGCTAAGATTAGATTTGGCTTGATCCATGACTTTTGGACCATTCTAACATAGTTTATTGTTTTATATTAATTCACATTAATATTTTAATTTCCCTAAGTTTAAACTTAAGGACTCCATTAAAAATATTAATTATTTTAATATCTCCCAAATTGTTTAGAAGCTGCCCAAACCCTTTCTGGGTTTTGGAGATCTCATGTGTCCCAACCTCACCACAAAATTTCGTGGCTAGAGCACATCCGATGCTACCCCAAATCAACAAGAGAGAGTGCCCTTGTTGATTTGGATTGTGTTATGAACAGTACATACTACATAGTATAAGAGTGTTTAGTAACTTTAATATGTTAGTAATTTGAGCCAATTTAGAATAACTTAGTTTCAAAAATATAAGGGTGTTGGCTTCAACCGAAAATGCACCCACTTATAATGTCAACCAGTAAACCTTTTTCGCTAAATGAAATTCAAGTGAATTTAAATGTATTTAAAGTTGAATGTCAATGAATCATTCCTTCCATGCTCAAACTATCATTGTGAAGACCGATTAGAATGTAAATCAACCAATGATATTTTAAAACTAATGCAACTCTAGAGGAATTTAACCATTGACATATTCTAGGCAGTAACCATCGATAGAAGCACATATTGTCCTTGATTAACTTGTTACATTTGCCACACATCTCCTGAGCTTCGGTGTTTTGGGACAGTCCTCAATTCATTGTTTATATTTTCCATGCATCTCATTAGATTTAGAGTTTTGGAGTGGCAACGAATCAAGTTGGGGCGTCCACATGGATAGAGCTCTTGTGGAATACTTTAGGTTCCCCGCTCTGGTCATTAAACTCAATTTCCCTCTCTTTGTGCCCATGGGTACGATTGTGCTAGACAAATATGACAACTACAACAACTTGTTCGATGGGAACAACAAGGACCGTATCTCAACACATCACACTTGTTGGAGATTTCCTTGTCAGCCTGGAATAATCAAGAGGAGCACTGAAATATGTAAACTTTATCTCTAGGAGATGCTCATCGATAGAAATGCCATTCTTTTCCCTATGGATTGAATGATGGGTCCTTTTTGCACAAGAGAAATGTCGCTTTCCCTCACAGGTTATCACATGGGCCAACTAAATACATCGAATCTCCCCATGAGAGTTTGAGTTTGTAAGGCGATGTTTTGAATATTCAAGCTACAATGCAATTAATTGATGTCGTCAGGGCATGTGTCTCCATTAGCAATTACTTCATGCACCGGCATATGAGAGAATATTCTTCTATGTTCTGCGGATTGGAGACCCACAAAAACACTTGGTATATACCCAAAATTGAAAACGAGAGGTAGGCATATAAAAAGAACTAGTACAAGATAAGTCAACTTGCATATGCTCAGGCCTCATTATAGAGATTTTATATTTTCTCTTTTTTGCTTCCCCTCACATTGCTCCGCCTCTGGATCAATTGTAGCTATTGTTGCTTCATCAATCGACGAGACTTCTGAACCTCTCTAGGGACGAATGCTTAAAATGTTGTAATAGCTTATGGCACAAATCTTCACATACGAAGAGACATTTGGCTTATATTACCGAAACATGCACCTAGTAGTATACAACCAGTGACGATTTTGTAATTTACAGACATTGGATTGGCACTCTGCGTACTGCAATATTTAAATTGATTAAAATATTTGGTAAAGAATATTATGAAGACAATATACTTACAAGACCACCAAAAATCTTCGACCATTTGATAAACGAAGGGAGCAATGTTTCGCAAATGATGTCAACTTAACATATGAATATACACTCGGCCATGGTGAGCCTCAACCTCGACAACACCATCAAGGTGTCCATGACATACTCTTTCAAAGCCTCCAGGTCATCCTTACCACCTCCCAATGGATCCTTAATGAAAAAACATTGGCTTACATGAAGCAATTCTTGGATTTCTTTCAGCAATGCATGTGCCCTTTTTGGTCAATCTATACCTCTATTTTGGCTACAAGGGAAACTGAGCAATGTCCCTTTGGACTATGCTCTCTTCTGACCCAACAATGGCGTGGTCGATTCCAAGACCAACATACACCACGAAAAAGTTTTTCTACACTTATATTGACGTCGAGTAGTATTTTAATTCTATTCAATGAATATGATATTTACCACAATTTGATACCATTGTTGGAAATTAATTCAACTTCTATTAAGAATGATGTACATATAAATGCAACACACAAACCCTTAGTTTCAACTTCCACGGTTTCATGGACATAGAGTAATCATCCACCATAACCCTAACAAATTAGGTGTCTAACAACAAGTCTGAACCTTGCCGTAAGTCCAAGCCACGAAGTATGGTAGAATTGAATTTGAGGTTCAATGTATCCTCACGGGTAAAGTAGAGAAACAAACTTAACTGACCAAATTTCGAGAGGAGGTTCTATGCACGAGTTGGACGATGATTGTAGCTAAGGGTTTGGAATTGTGATTTCAGAAGTAGGTGAAGATGTTTAGACCTCATTTTGAGATAGCCATATGCCGCACTCTGAAGTCTCTTTAGCAACCAAAGGTGCAAACCCATGGTGGATTGAGTAGGCTATTTTGAATCTAGATTTTAGGGCTTTCTTTAGGAGTAACTAAAGAGCTATCTTGGATATTTGGCACCATTGTAATGCATTTTTGAAACGTTTATGATAACATTTGTGGGTTTAATAATGGCCCCTTTTTCGATATCTTGGTGTACTTCTTTATGAGGATTATTGTATTGTGTGAATGTGACATAATATTGTAACATGAAAATAATAATGTGATTATTGGACTCTTGCACACGAGAGGGAATGTTAATTGAAGATTGGTCATTATACTTGTGTTTTAATTACATGTTGGATTCCATAAACACAATATATGTAACATGTGAGTAAAGTGCTAGGAGTGTAATCTGGGAGACAAATACTCGTAAGTTGGTCACTGCAAGTGTAAGGAACCTCGTCGATGCCTCACGCTCAAAGGGCCTCGACACGTTTTAACTCAAGGAACGCTTTGGGGGCATTACATAGTCAAAGATTTTAAAAATGATGAAAAAGCTGCCCAGAGGGGTGGAAAGAGTAGGATGAGAGAAGGGTTAACTGTTGCCTCCATGATTGCTCCCTTTTTTCATCTATACACTAAGGATGACGGACCTCCATCAACTGGTTACATGGCCATGGCACCTTTCCTTGAAGACCTTCCCGTCCATTGCCATTATAATTAGAAGCACCTATGGATTGAAGGGTTGACCTAGGACATGTCACCTCCCCTTAGGGGCTCGAAAGAACCAATAGGGCTGATTATCTAGCCATCCTTAATAAAATTAGGGAGCATTTTTTTTTTAACAGAAACGGTTGGGTGTTATTTATAAAAAGAGGTTGGGCGTGCCAAACGACCTCGAGACAGACAAATGCGAGAAATCTGGCTCAATAGAGTCCTCTTGTTCTGGTTTTTGTATCTTGAGGTTAGCTGCTGAATTTTGTGCAGTTGGCAGGTTGAGTGATCCTTGCTTTGCTATTGTCGACTTAGTGTCTTGTCTTTCTTTCCTCTTTTCTTTGATACTTTGGTTCTTTCCTGGATTAAGATAAAACCCACTTAAACTATGTTCCATGGCCAAATTTCAAACCCGCATATATTAAAATGAATTTATTTCAAGCCTGTCTTATTCGTTGTACCCAGCTCCACATCAGGGTTAACCCCCGCTGTGATCAACATTCAATAGATGTCAGATTTTCCCCCACCTAGATCCAACTCATATCGTGTCCATCTCTTTCCGAACTTTATCTCCTCAGGAGCACATGATATGGGTGGTTTTGTATTGCCACGTGTCGACCCTTAAGTGGCATCGCCTCTGTTTCATAAAATATTGTGAAGCAACCAAGAGCGGTGCGATGAAACCTGCTTACCGCTCCCAGTGAAATAATTCCCCTCATTTTGCTATGTGCGATGACCGTCAGTTCGATCCCGCCCAGATTCGACTCTTATCGCGTTCCTTGTTGCTCGAGCTTTAACCTGACCATTTTTGTACCAAGCCCCACGACAAGATAAGACCTCACCATGAAAAGCGTGCGATGACCGTCAGATCATCCACCGCCCAGATCCGACGCTAATCATGTCCAATTTCTGTTCGACCTTTATCTCCACAGGAGCACGCGATAAGGGCGGTTTTGTCCTACGACGCGTCAGGCCGAAATGTACATAGCGTCTGATTCGTGAATTATTGCTCATCAGCCAAAAGCAGTGCGAAAAATACTGCTTACCACTCCCCGCATCTCTAACCCCCAGCTTTTCCAGCTCGCGGTGGTTGTCGGATCATCCCCCGCCCTGAGCCTACTCATATCGACCATTGAAGCCTTCTTCTGTATGAAATCCTTTCTGTGCCCTGCTATTACTCTCATCCCTGTTGGCCCATGAGGAAAGCCGAAGACTTGTCCAAAAGTGAGCCACTCTTTCACGACAGTGGAAGTTTGTCTGTGCCAGCCTTTGTTCTACGAGAATCTCTCCTTGATCGACTCTTCTATTTTGTTAAGGAATTGGGTGCCTTTTAGCTTCTTTGTCATTGTTCACCAACATACCTTGAGCTAGAAGACATCCTTTGTTAGCCATTATATTAGCTTCCTTGTTCTGAGCTCGCAGGACATGGTAGAATGAGCAGGATGTGAAGTTTTGAGTCAACTTTCGTATTCTTTCTAGGGTCTTGTTTAGAGTAGAGCTATTGAGTTGGTTGTCCTTATTAAGGGTTTCAATCAGGATTTCAGAGTCCCCGAAGATTTTAAGGTTTTCTCCTATGTTCCTTTGAGCTCGCTGACACGCTTTGAGCAGGCTTAGGATCTTGGCCTGGTTGTTGGTGCTATGACCTAGTCCCCAACTATCGCTGTCCTGTTTTTGTCCATCTGTGGAGTAAATTATTCCTCCTGCCCCAGATATCCCCGGGTTTACTTTGGAGGCTTCGTTGAAGAAAATCGTGACTTTTCCCTGATTTTTCCACCATTTTTTGAAGTCCGCTTCAAAGATCTGAAGACGCCACTCTGGGTTATGGCTTGGCAAGTGGATATTCTTCTTGATGCTTGCCTGTCTCAGGGACTCACCTAGCCAGTTGAGCTCTTTAGGGAGTAGGGAATTGTCTGACTTATGAGGTCTATTTTCAAAAGTTTCTAGCAACAAGGCTTTGGCCTTGGAAATTACTGTGTTGGTGGGTTGAAGTCTGTTGTTAAAGATGGCTTCATTCCTAGCCAACCAGATTCCCTAGTAGATATATTTTGGGACTACATTCTAGATTTTAGTCCAAGTTGAGTTGTTGTTCAAAGAGTGTGGATATCGATCTTTCCAAGATGCGAAAAGACTAACCACTGAAGATTGTTGACGGATTTGGGCGTTGAACCGCATGATTGCTTGCAACCAGGCCTGTTGAGAAAAGGGTCAGTGAATGAACAGGTGATCGATTGTTTCCTGGTCCTTGCAGTAGAGAGGGCATCTGTGTGGACCTATGATTCCTCTTTTCTCTAAGTTTTCCCCAGTGAGGGTCCTTCTGTGCACGAGAGTCCAGCAGAAGAAGTTGATTTTTGGGAGTCCAAATGGGTCCCAAATATGCTGCCAAAGCTTTGTAGTGTGGATCTGATGTTGTTGTTCTTGGAGAGCTGTAAAACCCAGCCGAGCTGAGTAAGTTCTGGTCTTACTCCAGCCCAACTTATTCTTCGAATGCAGGTGCACAGGAGCCAGACTTGTGAGTTTATCTAATAATTGGTGAGGTTGAGGGTGCATCCAATTAGGGGGGCGATGTAGGTCCCAGTTACTCCAGTTCCATGCTGAATCCCATGTGCAAATGGCATCAAGATTGTGGATACCTTTTTCGGTGATCCAGTTACGCAAGTCTGCTATATTTGGTGCCAGGCTTAGGGGTTCGAGACCCATGATCTTGTCCTCCCATAGTCTAATTCTTTTCCCATTTCTTGGAATTTCGTAGAGTTGTTCTTTGAAGAAGTTCTAGCCTTGGCTGCCCAACTTCCACAATGTGGTTCCTTTGTGTGAAGCTCCTTCATCCATATTCTTTATTGAGAGTCTGTGTAGATATTTTTTAATTAGAAGTTGACTTACAGGGTGTCTTTGTTTTGAGAAGATTTTCCAAAGGATCTTCCCTCCCATTGCTAGATTGGCCAACACAGGATCTCTTACTTGAAGTCCACCTTCAGGTATTGGCCTTTTCACTATGTCCCAGCTTACTATGGAATTTTTTTTGGTTCCCCTTTCCTCCTTGCCATAGAAAATTTTGAATTAGCTTTGCTAACTAATCAATGATCATTTTTGGAGCTATAAAAGGAAAGAGGCCTGGTAGATAGAAAGGGATGAGAGGACTGACTTGACCTGAGTGAGCTTCCTAGTTGTGGTAAGCCACTGTCTGCCCCAAGCAGTGATTTTTGCCTTGATTTTACTGATAATTTCCATCCAGTGAGGGGCCTTAATAGTGCCCAAGGTTAAAGGCAGGCCAAGATACTTGAATTTTTCCCTAGAAACATATCTGGTGAACCCTAGGGCTTGGGAAGTCCTGAGAATAGATTGCTGGTCTAAAGCCTAGTCGTACACTGCTTTTTTCTATTATTGACCATAGCTCTGGAGACACTGCAGAAGCTTTGGATTACTTCGTTGAAGGCTCTTGCTATTTTAATAGAGGCTCCTCCCAAAAGGATAGAGTCGTTTGTGAACAGGGCATGGTTGATTGGGGTGGTTCTGGGTATCGCCCTAATGCCAAGAAGTGTCCCGTTGAGCTTCTCATCAGAGAGCTTTCGGCTTATTAGAGAGTCTGCCATCATAATATATAGGAAGGGGGACAAAGGGCAGCCTTGCGTGATTCCCCTTGTAGCTTTGAAGTAAATTGCAGGTCTACCATTTACTAGGGGGGCTATCCAAGGTTCTCCAACGCATGCTTTAATCAAATTAACGAATTCAAAATTGAAACCAAATGCATAAAGAACTTGGAGAAGGAAGGAATGTCTTACTCTATCGAAGGCGTTTGCCATGTCCAATTTGATGAGCATACCTTGCTCTTCGCGCTGGTGGTTGGAATGGATGATTTCCTGCACCAGTATCACATTGTCCAGGATATGCCTTCCTTTGACAAACCCTCCTTGATTGGGAGAGATGAGTTTATTCTATTAGCAAGTAGCTTGGTGAGAATTTCGTAGGACGCGTTCCAAGCGAGATTGGTCTGAATTTGTCGAATGTCTCCGGGTTGGCTTCTTTGGGAATTAGGGCTAGAAAGGTGGAGTCTGTGCTTCCTCCCACTTTGGATTTTCAAAGGAATTCTTTGATCATTCGGTACAAATCAACCTTGATGATATCCTAGCAGAGTTTATAGAAGTGTATTGAGAATTCATCTGGACCTGGGGCTTTGTTTGGTTCGATCTTCCATATGACATTGCTGATTTCTTCTTCAGTGAATGGCTTCAGGAGAGTTGCATTGTCCTCCTCGTTAACCATCCTTGGAATGTTCTTGGGGAAGTCATGAGCTTCCTCATTATCCTCCATGCCGCCTTCTTTGAACATCAGCTGAAAATGAGAGGTTTCCCTTTGTTTTATCAGAATTGTGCCTTTAAGAATAGTCCCATCTGGCGAGGTGATTTCAACGATGTGGTTTCTAAAGAGGCGGGTACGAATTTGCTTGTGGAAGAAGGCTGTATTCTTATCTCCAGACGCAAGCCAGAGATTGTGTGACTTGAGCCTCAAATATTCTTCCTCTTCTCTATATGTCCGAAGGGTGCTGATTTGGTGTTCTTGCTCCCTATGAATTTCTGTTCTATTTATGTCTCGAGTCTCTAGGCCCATTTGGAGATCCGGCGACTGCTTTGTGCTTTGTTTTCTTTGGGTAGTGGGAGAGATTGTGGACATTTTTATCGATTGCTTCAGGGCTGTTTTGGTGGCTTTTATCTTTCGCTCCCAAACATAGCTGGGCGATCCTTGAACATGAATGGATCAAGCCTTATTCACTGTATCCAAAAACCCTTCCTTGTTTACCCATAGTGGGCTGAACCGGAAGGGGATTGGTCCCGGGTTTTCTTCTTCTTCCATCAGAAGGAGGATGGGTTTATGATCTGAGTTCTACTTTGGCAGAATTTTTGTGGAAATGATCATCTTCTCGGAGAGGAAGGAACTCTGAAGAAGGAATCTGTCCAGCCTGGCGGAGATATGCTCCTCCCCTATCCTGTTATTTGTCTAGGTGTAAGTGCATTAAATCACATAGCTGAATCAGGTTTTCCACTAAGGGGAGGAAGCGGTCTCTACTGCTGGTTCCTCCTCTTTTTTCCTTTGGGTCTAGGATTAGATTGTGGTCTCCAGCAATAATTATATTATTGAGGGAGTAAGCTTTCAAAAAATCAGTCAGGGTTTGCCAACATTGTTCCTTTTCTACATGGAGTACAGGAACATAGAGATCAAAGAGAGCGGTGTTTATCTTACTTGGTAGGTGTCGGAGTTCGGTGTAAATCTAGTGCTGCGTCTGAAAGGAGCTCTCAAGCTAGAATTTGTCAGCGTCCCAGAGAGTGGCTAGCCTGCTGCATGTACGTCTAGCACTTATCACTTTTCTAGCTTTTGTTTTCCATTTTGCTTTGCTGAGTTCCATAATGACTTCTCCTTCTATTTTAGTCTCTTGGAGCATGAGGATCTCGGGAAGTTTTGACTTTAATATGCTCTTGACTGCTTTAGCTTTTGATGGGTTCCCCAGTCCTCTGCAATTCCAAGAGACTAATCGCATTATTTACTGGTAGGGGTTGGGGCAGCACCTCGCTTGGGAGGCCTAGTTCTAGTTTTTCTGTTGATAGACATCTCTATAGTGGCTTGACTACCTTGCATTTTTTGTCTCTCTGCTTCTTCTTCTCTGGCCTCTCTGTGGGATTTCCTCCCCACTCGTTTTAAGGGCCTCTCAGATGTTTCATCTTTCGAGGATCCCGATGTCTCAGGGATCTTCTTTCTTGTCATATTTGCATAGGTAGGGGAACTAGAGGCACCTTTTTGGGTTTGGACTAGTTCCTCTTGTCTTTTGCTTTCTTCCATGTTGATTGCCTGCTATTCAATCCCTTTATCTGCTGGATCTTGGGGTTCTTCTGGTGTGCTGAGAATATCAAAGGGGTTGGTTGATATGTCTGCTATTGGAGGGACTGAACTTCCTTCTGCTTGGGGTTCTGGAGGAGCAACCCTCCCAGAGGTGATTGCTTTCCCTTTGTTCTTGTTAGTCTGCTTGTTTGGTCCTGATTTCTGGACCTTAGTCCATTGATCTCCCTTCTCTTTCTCAACTAGATCCTCTGATTTCTTTTCACAATGCTTAGCAAAGCGCTCATAGTCATGGTAGTGTGTGCATTTAAATGGTAGTTGCTCGTAATCTAGCGCACTTGTATGTGTGACCAATCAGCCATTGTGAGTTTAATGGCTTCAGGGAGACCTTCCTCTAGGTCTACTTCTACACAAATTCTAGCACAGGAATACTGGTCTCTTCTTTCTGCTCGATCGATGTATTTGCCTAGCTTGTTGCCTATCGTTTCCAAGGATTTAGTCTTCCAGCAGTGAAGAGGAAGGTGGGGCATTCTAACCCAGATCGGAACGGACAAGGGCACATCCAGGGTCGAGTCGAAGTTTGGAGTCCATTGATTCAGATATAGTCCTTGAGGCCCCATGAAATACTGTCCATTTCTGAATATTAGGTTTCTGTCTTCTGTTCCTTCGAAAACAGAAACAAAGAAGCCTTTCCCGATGAAATGGCTTTTTATTCTTTGACCAGTGATCGCTAGTTCTTTTGAACCCAGGCTTCTACTGCTTTTGGCGAGGGCCATAAACCTGTGAACTGGTCGATAAGCCCTTTTTCTGCTAGGTTTAAAGCCGCTTTGCAGGGCTCTTCAGTAGGCAGAGCAACTGTGGGGATGGATGCCATTTTTTTCACAAACTTCTGTTGGTTTTCGGTTGCTGGCCTTTTATTGCAAGCTGCAACCAGATCCCGAAATGTTGCTAGCTCAGGTGGCAAGGGAGTTTTCTTCTCGCGGCCCCCTCCTGGGGCCATGGCTCTGTAGCTTCGAGCAATCTCGAGGTTGGCTGTGTCTCTTTGCGCACTCCCTTGGCTTCTCTGTTGTTATTTTTATTGCATCCCCCTATTGTTATTATTGTTAGGGAGCAATTTTATGGGACTACTTGTCGTACTGATTGTCACGACAACGCTCAGACCGGGGGTTGTCACTCTGATACCAGTACTTGATTGATTTTAGGAATTAATGTACCAGTGCCTTATGGAGTTAATGATTAAATGATTATTTGTTAAATGTTGCAGAAATATAAACCCTATAAAACGATCATTTATCATCAAATCACCCAAGCAGAACGCAAGATATTCAATAGACACACAATGCCTTAATAAGGATCCAACAATTAAATTTTTAAAGATAAAAAAGCTTTAAGCAACCACGAAATTTAAACGCTGACTAGATTTCAAATATAAACATTTAAAGCACATTTAACTATACCATAACAGAAAGAAGACTTTAAAAGGAATTTCCAATTTCAAATTAGTCTTTTTTCATAATTTTTCTATATATTTTTATATTTTTATAAAATTATAAGCTAAAAATCAAAATAGAACAATTAAAATCCTAAATTAAAAAACCAAAGTCTAATCTAGAATCCTAAAAGAAGCCTTTTATGATTTTATAATTTTAAATTTAAAACTAAACTAAAATCTAAAATATATGAAAAGTGAAATTTATGAAGTCTAAAATCTAAATAAATAGAACTTTTAAATCTAAATGAAAAGCCAAATAAAGATCTAACTAATAAAATGACTCTAATATATTAAACCCCAGACTAAATTAAAATGGATATATAAAAAAATATGGAAAACTAAAACACAACCCAAATACTCGTACGCTAAATAAAAATAAAAAAAGGGAACGAGTTTGTTGTTTGCTTGTCGTATGCAGGGGCGCGTGAGGAGTAGAGAACGGAGGAAAAGAGGGCTCAATGGATTGCGTGAGGGTTACGTGCAGGTCCAGAATGGAGCAGAAAGTAACTGCGTGGGACAAGCTAAATGTCTGGAGCAATGGCAACAATGTAGGAAGAAAACGTGAGAGAGAAGAGAGATGCGTTGGGTTTGCAGGTTTTTGGGTTTCTCTTGAAGAGATTAACGCTTGAATGGAGTTTAGATAGCATCGTAGGGAGCAGATGGGAAAGACGCAGGGTGGTGCGAGTGTGGCAGAGAGAACCAAACGAAGCTGAGATGGGGGCTGGACGGTGGTAGCATAGGAATAGCAACACGCAGATAACAATGATCCAATGACAACGAAGGGTGAAAGAGGATGAGATTAGGCAGTGATGAGAAGGATAGTGAAAACGCGTTTAGTTGCTGACTGCAGGTTTGTGTGAAAAGAACACGTGCATGTCCAAGGTCCAGGGCAGTGATACTAGCAAGGGTTTTAAGAAAAAAATTCGAAATTTTTTCTTGCAAAAATGAAACCCCGGGTAGCAGAGAAACTAAAATTGGCGGCCCAGAAATCCCAGGATCCACAACATAAATTTTTTTTCGAAAATCTTTGTCAAAATGAAATCCCAGGCAGCGAACAGATAGCTTGGAAAAACCCTCGAACCTGCAAATTCTCCACTAAATTTTAAATTGCCCTGCATTCAGAATTGTCTAATGAAAACCCCGAATTTTTTTTAAGATTTGTACCTGCAACCTGCAATGGCAAAAATAGAACACCAAGAAGTAAAATGTGAAAGAAACAAACCAGATTTTGACTCTTAAGTAGCCAGATTTGTCAATAATTCACAGTGATATTTTCATAATTTTAAACTTAATGTGAGATACTTCAGAAAACCCTTCTTGCATTCATAAGAAAATTTCAAATGATAAGCCCGGGATTAAAATTGGCTGGGCTCTTTTAGAAAACACAATCTGGGAGTTGGTTGGTTTAGGCGAGAACTTCCCCTAATGCCCGATAAACTCAAAACTAAGATTTCCTGCACAGCTTAAAATCAACCATTAACATAGAGGGAGAAAACAATAGTGAAATTCAGATCAAATGGAGATACCTTCCATTATATTTTAGAAATTAAACTATCATTCAAACCCCAGAGATCAAACAAGATACCTGTGCCTATATCAATCTTTATCAAGCTATTATCAATGGCTGAAAATAAAATTATGCAGAAAAATAAAACATCTTACAGTGTTTCCAGAAGAGTAACACCAGCAAGATTTTCAACCCCAAAGTCTTTCTTTATTGCACAAAAAATGACTATAAGAGAGCTTTCTTTAGCACAAGACTCATAGATCGAATCTGATTTCAAATGACCCCTTACACCCTATTTAAAGGAAAAATTCCCAACGGATAGTTCGAATGATCCATGTCAAACTAATCTCAACTGTCGATAAGGATCAAAATCCCTTTTAATTTCATTCGTCCAATTTTTAAATGCATTTTAATATATTTAAAAATTAAAATTCTGCATTTATTTACTCAAAACTTTGACTTACTATTATTTTATTTTTTAAATTTTTATTTATTTATTTTTAAATTTTGTTTTATTTATTTTTTAAATTTTATTATTATTTTTAAATTTTATTATTTATATCTTTTTATTATTTTTTTTAATTGTTTATTGTTTTATTTTTATTTTTTTACTCAAACTTAGCCTTTGGAAAAATCACCTAGGACTTATGACTTAGGACTTATGAGGGGATAAAACATTTTCTACCCTCAAGACACTTTACATCATGACTTTTACAATTTTACATCTCAAGGGGGAAACCCATTTGACATATACCTCATAGACCACCCAGTTTTGCGATACAAACATAATTTAGCAGATCAACACACTAGGATTCCCCTAGGATTCTAATGACAAAATTCATTTCGGCTTTGTGGTTAGGTTGAAGGAAAACTTTGCTGATCATGGATCAGTGGGACAAAAAACCTTCCGGAGCATAGATTATCACTAGAAAATTAGGTTTACCTAGGCAATTTACATACATGACTCAGATCTGCGAAGATTATTTACAAGTTACACATGCAGACTGGTTTTACAACATAATATGATCGGGTTGATGATGATTGTCGAATGGCATGGACATGTCGCTCAAGCACTATTCCTTTTGCTAAAAAAGGGGGTGTACTGCTATGGGTAGTTGACATGTAGTGGTCAACATCTGGCTCTACTTGGGGACACGTTGTTGCACTGTAGGAATGTGAGAATCCAGAATCTGCATCCATGCAACACACAACAAAACATAAGTAGCATCCACCCAAAAATCATCATATAACATTAAGCACAGGAAATATATAAGCTCTTCATTTATTAACTATCTAGAACAGTAAATCTAATCCTAAAACAGAAATGAAAGTGCTGAAAAAACAAGGAGTAAGGTTAGAAATAAAGAGGATGCCCAATGGCATCAGATGTGTTCAATATAGTGTATACTGAGCATTTGCTTGCTTTCAGGCAAATCTGTCGGCTGCTTGTCGGATGTGCCATGTCCAATTCTACATGTGGTAGGACTTTTTTCTATCCGAAAATCAAGCTGCTCGCGGCCGTCTGATGCATCATATCTTCTTCTCGTTTTCTTTTTCTTGCGCTTTTTATTCGTGGCAGGCTGTATCACTGATGATGTGGAAATTTCTGCTTCAAAGCTCTCAGATGAAGTATGTAAGATATGTGTCACATGTCTTTCTTCATTCTGCATTTGCCTTGTCAAGGATGATGGATCAATCTCACAGGTGCCATGAGTTATAACTTGATCTTCTATGACTGGTGGATTAACCATGTGAGCATCAACCTGATTATTAATTTCCTTTTTATCCGGGTCACCTTCAATTATCCACTTTTCAATGGAACAAAGGACCTCATAATATGATGGAGCTTGTTGTAACAGATAAAGAGGCTCTTGATCTATTGATGTTTCCTGGTTTCTTTCATCCTCTGACAACTGTTGAATTCTCTGAACCTGTATTGTAATGGCATCCATTTGACTAGAGTGTTCAACCTTCATAGCACTGAAATCCCTGGCATGGTCTTCTTCCATGTTCAATAACTTATTTTGCATAGAATTAATTTCCTTATCATGATGAGCTTTCAAGGTCGTCATATTTTCCTCTAAGCTTGATAACTTCCTTTGCATAAAACTAATTTCTTTGTCATGATTAGTCTTCATGGCCTCATTTTCCATAGCATGCTGATTTTGCATGATCTCCATCTCCTTATTACGTTTTTCCAGGTGGGTGCATAAATTTCTCACATCATTGGCATAATTAGTTTGATTGATCTTCATATTTTTCACCAGCTGCATTAGTTCTTGTATAATTTGCTTCTGATCTTCCTTTTCATTGTCGACACTGATTTTATAATTTGTCCCTGCTTTTCCACTATCATGGATTTGATCTGCAATGGTACAGGTGGATGGCACATTCTAATATGAAGAATTGTCTTGAAATCTTTCATCGACGACAGGACCTTTTATAAGATTACTTTCATTCTGTTGCACAATTTTAGGGGCACAAGGCAAGCTATCTGGATCACCATATCTATCTTTAAAAGCATCGACAATGTCTTCTAAAGAAGTGAAAGAATCTTCAGGACAATTATTAAACCAATTCAAAGCATCACCTTGTAAAGAACGGACAAATAGATGCATTTTGACATCTTTGTGATTATATTGAGGAACTCTACAATATATGATCATTATACAAGTAAACTTGTTTAAATGCTTTCTAACAGCGACTGAATCACCACCTGAAAACAAAAGTAATTTAGAAATGGCCTCTTACGGAAAATCATGGAGATCATCAATAAAATGACATGGTTTAAACGAATAATCCATGATGAATAACGAGGGACCAAATGGATGATAGAAAGAGATCTCTACTCAAGAAAATCAATAGATGAAAGAAGTGGAGCCACCACTTGAACAATGAATCTAATTCTAGGATCCAAAAAGAAACAAACAAGTTGATATGAGGGAGGCTTTTTGTCTGGGAAAACAAAAGAAATAAAATGGAGTCGCCACCCAAATAAGAAACGAACTCAAGAGAAGTTGCTGATATGATGACAGATAAGGTGATAAAAAGATCCAAATGATGCCAAAAAATGTTGAATCTGTCAGCTCAAATGAGAGATGAGAAAGATGAAAGAATGATGAGAAATGAGAAGATGAATGTCGTTAAAACACCGAGAATAAAGTATCCCCGGCAATGACGACAAAAAATGTTGTCGCACAGGTTGTCAGAACAATGCTCAGACCGGGGGCTGTGACTTTGATCCCCAATCTCTTTGTTTAAGCCGTCTCCCGAGGTTAAGGGGGTTAGACCCTATGGGATGAAGGAAGACCAACTGTGGACCAGTTGGGTTGGGAGACACAACAAGGCGATACCAAAACTTGATTGATTTTAGGAATTAATGTACCCGTGCCTTATGGAGTTAATGATTAAATGATTATTAGTTAAATGCTGTAGAAATATAAACCTTGTAAAATGATCATTTATCATCAAATCACCCAAGCAGAATGCAAGATATTCAACAGACACACAACGCCTTAATAAGGATCCAACAATTTAATTTTAAAAGATAAAAAAGCTTTAAGCAACCACGAGAAGACCATCGAATAGTTGGAGCAAAAGACACTTTTCATTGTAGGAAGGTAGAAATTACACAATGCGTTTTAACAATACTTTTTCTTTCCACCGAAGGCTTTGAAGGAATTCGGGTATTTATACAAAATGTTAGTATATAAACTAAGTTAAAGATCGGATAGCCAACCTTAAGAGAATCAGGTGGCTCATCCTTCTACAATTCTTTCTAGAATTTGGTATTCGGTTAACAAATGTCGACTCAGATTAGTTGGGAGTTGTTAATATGTGAGTTGTCCTCTTTAATCGCTCACCCACTTGCCTATGTCATCTTCTATTGTGGGAAACTTGTGTTGACTGGACAGTTGAACTATTGCACAAAGAGTTGGCATGATGTGTCGTAGTTGTAATAAGGAAAAACTGTAGAGAATTGAGAAACAAAGTGGTGACGCAAGAGTTGTAGCATCTTCATTGGATCATACATAAGTTGCAGCGTCATTATCTCTGTATGTGGCAATGCCAGAGTTGCAACCATTATGATTATGATCGGAATTGCAATAACTGCGCACTATATCTAGAGTTGTAGCGCCTATAGGAAGTTGCAACAACTGCGCACTGTATCCAGAGTTGTAGCGGATATAGGGAGTTGGAACGCTTGGAATAGAGTGGCAACACTTTCACATGAGAGGAATGTTAATTGAGTATTGGGCATTGTACTTGTGTTTTGATAACATGTTGGATTCAACACACGTAATATATCTAACATGTGAATAAAAGTTCTAGAAGTGTAATCTGGGGGACAAATACTTGTAAGCTAGTCATTGCAACTCCAAGGAAACTTGTGGGTGTTTCACAGTTAGAGGGCCTCGACACGCCTTTACTCCAAGAGCGCTTTGGGGGCATTACATTGTCAAAGCTTTTAAAAAAGAAGAAAAAGTTTCCTTAGAGGTGTGGAAAGAGTAGGATGAGGGATGGGTTAACTCATGCCTCCATGGTTGCTCCCTCTTTACATCTATACACTAAGGATGATGGACGTCTATCAACTGGTCGCATGGCCATGGCACCTTGCCTTGATGTCCTTCCCCTCCATTGTCATTATAATAGGGTTGATTATCTAGCCATCCTTAACAAAATTAGGGAACACTTTTATGGTTCTTATTTTGTTTGGTTATTTGAAGGTGATCTTAGTTTCAATTGTTATTACACCCTTAACAATTAAGTGCGGTTCACTATGATGAATCTATGATCATTGTCCCTAATAATTGCGACTTTCACTTGATCTTGAGATGGTTTTACTAGGTGGTTTTTTATATATCATTTTAGGACTTTGAGGGCTTATAATGCTAATATTTTTGTAAACGTGAAGGGATATACATCATATAAATAGAGGATCCCTTCCCAATTTACATTTGGGGACATTTTGACTGCATGTTTGTGGATGAAAATCTAGGGTTAAGAGTCCTTTTGCCTTTTAAATGCAAAATCTAACTCTTATTGTGGTGAGTCCTCAACAAATAGTGTTGACGTCATCTTAATCTATTTTGTGCTCTAGAAACCCTAATCGTATCCAAGCTTGAACTTGAAGCCTTTATGAGGGCTTACCTTTTTCATTTTGTTGATCCAATCATTAAAAAAACTCTTTATATAACTTCTACATGTCTAGGTATTCCTTCATCATTGCATATCAATAAACCCTAGCTTACGCACATCCTTGTTCAGTGTAGGGTTAGTATACTAAAATAATTGAGCCCATTCAATGATTAAGGTATCTTTCCCTAGGCCAATTATATCACCTAGGATACCTCTAACTACTGACACGTCTTTTAATTATCCTTCAAATAACTCGGGAAGACAACCAAAATAATTATGTGTGTCATGAGGTTGTAGTAATCATTAAATAAACTTTTTATATAATTTCTACATGTCTAGGTATTCCTTCATCATTGCATATCAATAAACCCTAGATTACACACATCCTTGTTCAGTGTAGAGTTAGTATACAAAAGGAATTGAGCCCATTCAATGATTAAGGTATTTTTCGCTAGGCTCTAATTATATCACTTAAGAGCCCTCTAACTAGTGACATGTCTTTTAATTATCCTTCGAATAACTCAGGAAGACAACCAAAAGTATTCTCATTTAATTGTCAATTTTGGATTTGTTTCGAACTTGTGAATTATCGTGCCTTGTATGTGCTAGTGCAATATATTGTGTGTCTTGAGGTTGTAGTAAAATAAATTTTACTACAATACAATATAATGATTCTTTCACATGTCACTGATCTAATCAAACTTGTGAATTATCGTGCCTTGTATGTGCTAGTGCAATATGTTGTGTGTCTTGAGGTTGTAGTAAAATAAATTTTACTACAATACAATATAATGATTCTTTCACATGTCACTGATCTAATCAAACACACCACACCTTGTAGGAAATGAAGCACTCTAGCTGCTAGAGGTGACTTGTTCAAGTATGATGATATTCTTGATTGTTGTAACATTTACACAATAGCACAAGCAATGATGCAAATGACGTATAAATAAATAATTTAGAAACAAAGCGTAGACATCATGATATCAGTTTTACAAGTTACTTCCTTGGATAAGTTACTATTAAATCTTCAATTCAATAGATCACGAGAAGGCCATCAAATAGTTGGAGCAAAAGACATTTTTCATTGCAGGGGTGTAGAAGTTACACAATGTATTTTAACAATACTTCCCCTCTAGGCTTTGAAAGAATTCACGGATTTATACAAAATGTTAGTATCTAGAATACGTGAAAGATCGGATAGCCAGCGTAAGAGAATCATACAACTCATCCTTTTAAAATTCTTTCGAGAATTTGGTATTTGGTTAACAAATGTTGACTCAGATTAGCTGGGAGTGATTAGCATGTGAGTTTTCCTCGCTAATCACATGCCCACTTGCTTACGTCATCTTCTTTTACGAGAAACTTGTGTTGACAGTACAGTTGGACCGTTGCACAAAGAGCTGGCGTGATATTTCAAAGTTGCAACAACGAGAGTTGTGGAAACAAGGAAAAATTTAAGGAATTCAACAACAAAATGGCAACTCAAAATTGTAGCAACTTCATTGGGTCACATGTAATTTGCGGCATCATTATCTCTACAAGTTGCAACGCCAGAGTTGCAACAATGATGATTTCCATTGGAGTTGTAGCAACTGTGCACTATATTCAAAGTTGTAGCGCTTATAGGGAGTTGAAATGCTTGGAATGGAGTAACGACACTTGTAGGAGGTTGCACTGCCGGAAATGGAGTTGCAACACCTGTTGTGGGATTTGCAACCACTGACTTTCACTTTTGTTTGACCATGTTAGTATGAAAGATGGCAGTTTCACATCGTAATCCATAAGAAGTGAAAGTGGTGTAAAAAGAGATTATTCATACCTTCACTGGAAATGTGGTAATCATGGATCCAAAAGGCACTAGGAAGGGATGAAGAATGGAAAAATGATAGAAAAAGGTATTGAATGGGCGTTGAAAATATACGAATTTAGGCATGCTTCAACTAAAATACCCTTATAGGTGAATATAGGGGAGCCTCTACTGTGGTGAGACTCCACTAAATAGCAGGGGGAAGATTATTGAGGTGATAATGGTTGTCCTTCCTCATTGTTGCTACAGAGTTTGACCCTCACCTTGTGAGTCCCCTCATAAGGCTTGCCAAAATTTGCGGAAACAATCCCTAATGATTGGCGATTTCAAATGATTTTGAGTAAGGTTATGTTAAGTGGTGTTACTATAGCAAACATGGCCTCTTGAGAGTTGACTATCGCTCTATTCAACAATATTCCAAAGGTTGTTTTACCCATTGTTTTGGGTATTTCTTTCCTTTTCATTTTGGTTTTGGTTGAAGATTGTAACATATTAGATGTTTAAATAGAAAAAATGGTAATGCATTAGAAGCTTGTTGTCATAGAAACTTACAATAGACTAGGATGATGATTAATTTGGTATAGAAGGTTTTGAGTCTTGCTGAGAGACCTCAAATGGTTGATGCTGAGAGATCACCACCCAAGTTTCAAGACATTTATGATGATGAGGGAGAATTGATTGAGGATTACATTGATGATGATGGAGTCAAGAGGATTTCATCTACAGTTTGAGGATGAGGTTCAAAATGATGAGCCTTGGTATAAATGAGTCGAGACTACAGAGTTAGATGTATGGCCTAAGGATCTAGAGTTGGAGAGATTGATTAAGGAGAGTGAGGGTAGGATAGGTTCTTATCCCCCATTATTGAGATATGTTGAAGATAGATATGGAGCGGTCATTCTAGGAGCAAACAACCATTTCTAGCATTAGATAGAGCATATTCAAGAGATCAGGGTACATCTTCAAGAGGTTGAGTTGGATATGCAGTGGTGGTCCTCGACATCCAACTTCATTTTCTCTGTGAGCTCTTGGAGGTGGGCTCGTCATTAGTTTCTCAGGGTGGCGAGTCCAAAGATATGTTGAGAGTCTAGCAAAGGTACTTCATGATGAGCAAATTCGAAATGGTGGATTTTATGTGTAGAGATGTTTGGGATGACATTGGGATGTGAGGTGATTGCACTTGTTTGGGTGGCATGAGTTCTTGTGGAGTTGGCGCTACAATCAGATTAACCACCTGATTAGCTGATGACACAAGGGGATCCAACGCATGCCATTCTTATGAGAGAATTCACAGGTTCACATGTTTGATGCAATGTTAGAAGATGAGTATTCTTCACATGATTTGTGCAGTTTGATATGAGGTTGTTTGATGGCATGGGATGTTATTTTGATGGGCAATCCTCGTGAGGATGCAACAACTTGGTGATAGATGGATTTCTAGGGGGTTTATTGTTGAGGACGACAACATCTTTTAAGTGGGGGAGAATGTTAGGCCCTTAGGATTGAGTGCCCACAAGCACCACGAGTTGGGTGAGTCGTGTCGCAAGACTAGATAGGAATCACACCATTTGTGATGATTGTGCGGCATTTTGGGGTTTCTTAATAGAGTGAGTCGAGACGGTCGAGATGAGCTTGCTCGTGATCGAGTTAGATGGTTGAGACAAAAGTGCTCGAGTGCAACGACTTGAGTGGGGATGAGTTGGCTTAAGTGTTGAGCGCTCACCCAAATTTGAGGTTTCTCATATGATGGATCACGTCAGTTAGGTCGTGCCGATCGAGCCCACACATGACCACAATTGTGATTTCACCATGCATTGGGTTGACTTCATGAGAAAGGAGGTCGGAAACAATATTTTTTGAGTCAACTGGAGTCGACTAGTGAGATGTGAAGGGTTGGCCAACCAAAGAGACGTGTCGGTTGTATGAAACACATCCCTTTGTGTGGCCATTGATTCATATATACTGAGAGTTGTGTAACCGAGTTGGAAGGCAAGAAACAAGCTTTGGGAGGGAAGTTCGCAAGGAAAGACAAGACAAGGAGCAATATGCAACTGTTGGAATCATTGTTGGAAATGAATTCAACTTCTATTAAGATTGATGTACATATAAATACACCATACAAACTATTGGATTCAACTTCCAAGGTTTCTTGGACATGCAGTAACTGTCCGTTGGATTCAACTTCCAAGGTTTCTTGGACATGTAGTAACTATCAACCAGAACCCTAATGGTTTAGGTGTTTAACATTCCCAACCTTAATTTGAAGGGGTTTTAATGATTGCAAGAATAGATCTAAAGTGGAAAAATGCATGTCATCCAATGGCGGAATGAGCTCTCTGAAATGGTGTTTTTTAAGGATGATTACAAACCAAATGGGATTAATCGGTCCCCAGAAAATAATCATGCATTTAGAGTTTTCACATCAAGTGTTGGTTGAAGATATTGTGACCCCTAGGATCTGCATACACAGTATCAGATCTTCGATTTTGTGGGTTATCTCTTGATGGATTCTCTCCAAACAGAAGAACATGTATTGTTCATGGAGGAAAAGATCATAACTATGAGCAGGAGGTCGGCACGCCATTCCCTGCTGCACCAGAGCAAACATTTCGTCTTTTTCATCGTTTAGTAGTTGCACTTGTTGTTCTAGTTACTCAATCATTTTCTTCTGCTTTTCTTGTTTCTTCTTTGCTTTCTCCATCTAGGTGATGTAGTCAGTCACTACTCTCGCAACTTGTTCTCGAATTCATGTCATTCCTTCCCGGTGGGCTTCCAAAGAGATAGACCCTTGTTGAAGGCGAGAACAAGAATTCTCGTGACTCAAACAGATGCAAAAATGGTTCAGTCTATACTACTGCTGAAGTGGTTTCGACTCTAGGATTCGTAGTAGCCCGACCGACATTCCTCTTATGCTTCCTCACTCGTCTTCGTTAGCGTAACACCTACTTCCTTAACTTAATAATCTCCAATTTTAATTGCATATTTTCTTTAAATTGTGACCGATACCTATCTTGGATGGGGGCCCTTCTTTTTGCACACTGTTCAATAAATTTTTGCTTGATAACGACCTCCCCAACTGGTCCCTCAGCTGGTGTTGGATTTGGCAGGTTGATGTCAAGAAACTCGTCAACTAGTTCTTGTTTCACCCTTATTTCCTCTCTCTACTCGTCAACTCGGGGGACGGCCCCAACATCTTCTTCCGCACGTCGTGAAACCTCCACATCTTCTTTTGCAGGCTGTGAAACCTCCACATCTTCCCTGAATGACTCTAGAGCAACTGCAGGCCCTTGCAGAGTAACATTTTCAACACCTTTTTCTTGTGGCTGCTCTGTTGCCTGGTTATCTTCCTCCATTTGCTCAAAAGTTGGTGCTGGCCTTGCGGATTGGTAGAAACAACAACATTTTCTTCCAACGACTGTGCGAACAACACCAGCGACAGTTTCTTCAACTTGCCCCTTGGTCGACACTGGTTCTTGTGTGACAGTGTCGACCACCAGTCCTTCAATTTGCCCAATTTGTCCACTAGTCGACACTGGGTCTTGTATGACAGTGTTGACGATGGCACCCTTAGCTTTCCCTACAAATTTTATTACCAGGGAAGAGATCTTATGTTTCATCGAGTGTCGAGGGGTGCGAAATTTCCTTGCCCCTCTTGGTAGGGAGGTGAAAAGCGGAGAACGAGGGATATCCTCCTCGATTTCCATCATTTTTGCACTTGCTGTTTTAATTCCTCCTCCTTCCCTTGGCTTTTCTACACTTCCCTTCTCCTTTTCTTCCTGTGCCACCTATTTTTGCATTTCGGCAGCTTGCTCAGCAGTCGACGTTGGTTCTTGTGTAACAAAGTCGACTACGACTTCCACTTCGTTCGTCCATTAATTTCTCCAATACTTTGGTAGTTGACGTTGGTTCTTGTGTAACAACATCGCCTGCAATTCTTCCATAAGTTTAGCGGTTGACGTTGGTTTTTGTGTAACAATGTCAACCGCAATTCTTTCCACTTCCATTGCTCCTGCTTCCAAGTCAACAGTCGACGCTGGTTCTTTTGTAACAATGTTGCCTGCATCCCCTTCTACCTCCATTGCTTCTTCTTCTAGGTCAACAATCGTTGCTATTTTTTGTGTAACAATGTGGTCTGCGACCCTTTCCTCTATTGGAGATTCTGCTGTAGCCTACCCATCGCCAATTCCTCCAATTGTTCGACAGTTGACGCTGGTACTTGTATAACAATGTCAATTGCGACTTCTTCCTCTGCCACTGATTCCTCTTCCTCTCTTGCTAGCATCATGGCCGCAAGTTCCTCTTATGCTAATTCAGTGAATTGTGGTCAAGCCACAGAAGTCTGTGGCAGGCCATGCACTACCAACAACCTGACAAGCCCGTGGTTTGTGAGGACCGCCAGCGGTTGACGCGACCGATGAGCAGACCATGCCATCAACTAAAGGTTATTCCATAAGAAATATGGCATATCCAGATATTGCACACGACAGAGCTGAAGGCATGCAAGAAGTTTAAATTGGTATTTGAACAAAGGTAGCGAGCCGACCTTCACAAGTAATGTATCGCACCACAAAGTATGCGACTCGGCCCATGGATGTGGCAAGGATTTTCGATCGTATCCCTTTCCCTTTTGAACCACAGTTTCTCCTGCGTGCAAGTATGGTTCCGAATATTCTGTTAAGGTTGATTTCTGGGCGAACCTTTGCCGCCCACCTTGCGGCAACCCGTTAACAGTCTAGATAATTTCCTTTGTGACAAGAATGTCTAGCCCATGGACTCTAGAATAATTCTCGTCCAAGTTCAATGCGAATTCAACTGTAACGACTTCATCAAATACCTGCAACCTCTCAAAATAGGTATGCCACCCCGCATTTTGAAAAACCTGCCATACATCCAGGTGGCATCGGACCTGTGTTGTGTCTTCAGATTCATGCCTAACAACTTTCCCACCCATTCTCCAAATTGCTATGTAGCAACACTCGAAGTAGCAACAAAACCGTTGAGTAGAGCATTAGTTGGTAAAGTTGCGATGACAGGGATTGCGGTTGCAAGGGATGCAATGAAAGGGAATTCCGGGCGGATGTAACCGGAGAAATCCATGGTGGATTATGGTAAATAATGGAAATTATTACAACACATTGGAAAGGACCATAATTCAATACAATCGTGAGTAGTTCAAGTTCCAATGCATATGGATAAATGTGCAAGGTATGGTGGGTATCAGAATGATGATGTGGAATGTACGAGTTGGCGCGAGGTTCAACAAATATAATGACAGATAATCATTGCTATTAAATATGGCATGTTTAGCATTAATACAATACCTCCCCCTAACTAAGGGATGACCGTCCACGGTCATGTCTAGTCATGTCATAGGTGAAATGTCAATCAAATCCATGAAGTCAGTTTGGGACATACCTGGCGACTTATCTTGACGAAGTAACAGCACTAGAGGAGTAACAACACCAAAGGAGTAATTACTAATAACACCAGTGGATTTAGACAATCGCGATGAATGAAGTAACAACACCGGAGGAGTAATAGCACCAAAGTAATTAAAAGAAATCACAATGAATGAAGTAACAACATTGGCGGAGTAACAACACCAGTGTTCTTAGACGAAATCGCGACGAATGGAATAACATCACCAGTGTACTTAGACAAAATCGCAATGAACAAAGTAACAACACCAGTATAGTTAGGCAAAATCGCGACGAACGGAGTAACAACACCGAGGGAGTAACAACATCAATGAAGTACTTAGGTGAAATCAACATCCGCAGAGTAGCAACACCAGAGGAGTAACAACACTAGTGGTGTATCAACACCGGGAAGTACTTAGATCTAATCAACATCCCCAGAGTAATAGCACCAGAGGAGTAACAACACCAGTGGAGTAGCAACACCAGTGAAGTACTTGCAAGAAAAATAATGATAGATTAGTAACAACATTTTATTATATATATATATGTATGTATGTATGTATTTTTTCTTTATAAAGCAAGAGGTGTAGAGGAAGAATTCTCTGTGATAACAATTTCAAAACCAAAATTATCAGAGAGATGTCTAATAAAGGAGTCTTTGTAAACTGGACGATGATACAATCTAAGGCGATGTCCATTTACAATCAGGGGAGTATGTGCCTCATTGATTGTTACGAGTCTAACAGTCCTGTTATCAAACACTGTGTCAATTTCATATGGTCCCATCCATCTAGAGCAGAGTTTTCTTTTAAAATCTTTGAATTGAGAGTCATAGAGCAACGCCCAATCTCCTCTTTGAAAAACCTTTTTCTTGATAAATTTGTCATGGCATTTAGTTCGCTGTTGCTGATTTGCAACAATCTTCTCGACAGCCACCAAACTAATTTCAGCCAACTCGTTTAACTGTTCTAGTTGGTGTTTTTGGGCTTTTGAAAGATCCAAACCTTCTTCAAGGGTTGTCATGAGCGTCTTAATTTTGAATTCCACTGGAAACAAAGGGGATTTCCCATAGACAAGCTTGTATGTTGAAAATCTTGTTGTGTTCCACCATGTTGTTCTATATGCCCTGTTGACCACTACATGTCAACGACCCATAGCAGTACGCCCTTTTTTTTCGCAAAAGGGGTAGTGCATGATCGATGTGTTCGTGTCGTCCAACTATCATCATCAGCTTGATCACCATCTTATAATGTGAACCCAATCTGCATGTGTGTAATGTAAATAATCTCAGTAGATCGATGTCGTGTATGTAATTACATATGTAAACCTATTTTTCTGGTAACAATATACATTCTGGTAGGTTTTTTTGTCTCACTGATCCATTCTCGGATGGTCAACAGAGTTTTCTTTCAGCCTTAGCCCAATGCTGGAATGTATATTGTCACTGGAATCTTAGGGGAGTCCTAGTGTTCTAGATCGAGTCTATGTAAAAGTGATTTGGGAATAATCTTAACTATTTGGTTAGGTTATTTTATTACAAATTGCTTGATTTGCTAGATTGTATATGTGTCGCAGAAATGGGTAGTTTGTGAAGGTCTTTTGCAAATGGGTTTTATCCCTTGAGATGTAAAAAAATGTAAAAATCATGATGTAGAGTGCCTTGAGGGTTGGAAAAATAATTTATCCCCTCATAGGTTAATTAATTAAATTTTTTGGCCAAAATTAATTAAAATCCTAAGCCAAAAATTTAATTAATTCTAGGTTCTAGGTAAATTTAAATTCTCCAAAGGCAAAATTCGTCGGTCCTTGAAAATTAAATTTTAAGAGGTACAAGGACTAAGGTAAATTAATTATTTTGCTAAACTTTAAGCCTTTGGTCCTTTCGATTAAGTCAAAGTCAAAATTTTGAGGAAATTAATTCAAAAATTTAATTTTTGAATTAATTAATATGGCATTAAATTGAAAAATTCGAGTTTCTTCAAGAATTTAAAATTTCAACGGATGAGATTAAAAGAAATTTTAATCCTCATCAATGGTCGAGATTGCTTTGATGAGGATCACTCGACCTAGCCGTTGGAGGATTTATCTTTAAATAGGAGTTCATTTGTCAGTCAGTTCATCCGATCTCTAGATGGTGTACTAAGCGAAAAGCTCGTGTAAACTTTTTCAGATAATAAACGAAGACTTTGGGGTGAATTTTCGCTGGTGTTACTCTTCGTGGAAATATTGTAAGATGTGTTATTTTCTTGCGTAATTTTTTTTAGCCATTGATGATAGCTTTCTGAAGAGTGATTTGAGTACAGTTATCTTTCTCAGTTGCTTGGGTTTGAATGATAATTAAAGTTTTGAATATAATAGTGGGTATCTCTATTTATTTGAATTTTATTATCGTTTTCTTGCTTTATGTTGATGGTTGAATTGAGTTTTGTAGGAAAGTCTTGATTTTTAGATCATTAGGCGTTCGGGAAGTTTTCGGTTGAACCAGCCAACTCCCGATCCGTGTTTTCTGAAGAGCCCAAGTTAATTTGATCCTAGGCTTATCATAAGATATTTTTTATGGGTGATGCATGAAGGGTTTTGAGTTCAGTACCTCCTTTAAAATTCAAAAAATTTAAATTTTTGTGCTAAATCGATAGATCTCGCTGTTGAGAGTTTCAAATTATCATATTTGGTAGCGGAGTTGGACTCACGCTCCCTAGATTTGATATATCTGCCATCCATTTTCATAAATTTGTAATTATTTTCAGTTTTCTGACTTGGGTTTTCTGGGTTTTAGTTTTTTTTGGGTCATTATATATATCGTTTGGGTGTTTTTTGTTGTCTTGTAGCTACAGATCTGAAGGAGAAAACCGTGTAGAGTCTAGATCTAGGCTTTGGAGGGTAAGATCTAGATCTCTAGTTCATCAACATCATTTTTGCAGGGATTCTATCCAGATTTTGTAGTCCAGGGTTTCTATTTATTTTATTTATTTATTTTTTTTGTTTTGTTGTTGTTTGTTTTTTCTTAATTTTTATTATTATTATTCTTTTCTTTATTTGGATAATTTTTTTTAAGGGTTTTCATTGATAAATCTGAAGCAATCAGATTCGACATTTTAATTAAATTTTTTTGAAAATTTAAGGGGCTTCTGGGCCAGCAGTTTGCTGGCTAGTTTTTTGGATTTCACTATCGGATTTCGATTTAAAAAATATTTTTGCTATGGATTCCTCTCAGATCTCTGTCCCTTCTCGTAGAGCCAAACCCTCGCTATTGTCAGTGTTTCCCACTGCTCCAAACCTGCAAACGCATACAGCGAGAAACTTGCACCCTTTCCTCAAAGTTGTCTGTCCATCCTCCTTCAAACCCTCATGCAGTTCGTTTTACCCGCTTCTCCTAATTCGTAGCCTGCATGCAACATCCTTCAAACCCTTCGAAAGTCCCTTTCTTTTACGCTCCATCACGCTGACCATCCGATCTCCTTTCGTGTTGCATCAGATCCATCGATTTTTGTTGCACGTTGTTAGCTGCCTTATTCCTCCACCCACAATCCTCTGCTATCAGAGTCGCAATCACGTTCTGCTCCATCCTTCGACTTGCCATTTCTCTATTCTCCCCTGTGTGCTCTTCACTTCTTACATTCGCTGCCCTATGGCCGTAGCATTCACCTACCTGTTCTATTCCTCTCTGCCTATCCTCATCGCTGCTAGCCACAACTATCTTCCACACCTGCGTTTTCTACTCTTTCTGTGCGTCTATTCCTTCCATAACCTTGCATCTCCCAGCTCCTTGTTCCATTCCGCCAGACTTGCAGAAACAATACACCAAAAACATTCGACTTTCCCATTTTATGTATACGGGTTAGGGTTATGTTATTTTTATTTTCATTGTGAGATATGTGTTGGTTTAGTTTTGGGTTAGTAAATGGTTAGGGTGTATATATTTTTTAGTTTCATTAAATTTTAACTTAGGACTTCAACAAATAAAAAAAAAAATCGATTTAGTTTTTTATTTTTATATTTATTTTAATTTTTCATTAAAAAATCTAAAAAATAAAAAATAAAAAATTTCTTTTTTTGTTTTTTTATCTTGGTTTCTCTATTTTTAATTTGTTTCTTTGTTTTATTTATTTGTTTATTTCTTTCTCTTTGGTATTGTTATTTATATTTTGGTTGTTTGTTTATATCTTTTATTTCTTTGTTTGGTTGTTTTTTTTATTGTTTAAATTTTTTTGTATCTTTTTGGTTTGATTTAAAATTTTAAAAATTTAAAAAATCATAACATTTTAAAAATCCAATTTTTTTTTAGAAAACATTAAAACATTAAAAAATTATAAAAAAGAAATTGACTCAAGAAATAAATTGAAGGAATTGCGCTCTAACATCAAAATTTTTTAACGTGGCCTACGACCCATTAAAAATTCGATTCATTAACCCTTTGATTTATTTTACTTATTCATTTTTCACATTGAAGTTATTGCCTAAGGAATAATTAAATTGTTTATCTGAAGTTCCTTAGTATTATTTGGTGATTAAATGCATATTTCTATATGGTCAAGTGCAATTAATGTTTCAGAATTTATATTGGCAATAGGAGGAAGATAATTAATTCTCGATCTGGGCCATTAAACGAATATCATTTTAAATCTTGAATCTCTTGCATGTTAAAGTTTTGGGCATTTTACATTAATTGTTCATAATCGTCGCTTTGCCACGTCTATAAGTCTTCTCTGGGTAACTTGTTTTACTTAATCTATGGTTAATTCAAATTAAAGGCATTGGTCTATAATTATTTATATCTTGTGGTTGTGTTTTAATAACATTAGCGTTTAATCTATTCATCTAAGTTAATCAAGATATATTTACATTCGTCAAGCTGTTCATCATTAAAATCTCCTAGAGCCTGCGTTCCACAGGCTTTCTCATCCGTTTACCTTAGGGACTACTCCCCTTGACTTGCCTATGAGATAGTCTAAACGGAGTAAGGATCAAGAGTGACAACCCTTACTCTGAGCGTTGTCGTGGTGCCTAGACACTCTGTGTGACAACACGCCCAAAGTGCCTTAGGAAGCTTTTCAGCCTAGTTTCTGCAATGGTTTGCTACAGTGTTCATGAGGATATTCTCCAACACTTTATTTGTAATCTCGACTTGGCCATTCACCTGAGGATGATATGGAGATGTCACCCTGTGCTTGATTCCATACTTCTTCATAAGTCTTGCTATTAGATGTGATGTGAACTATGCCCCTCCATTTGAAATTATCTCTCTAGGAGCTTCGTACCGAGTGAAAATTTCTTCGAATAAGAAGTCTGAGACATCTTGTTTTGTTGCTTTCACAACAGCCTTGGCCTCTACCCACTTTGTCACATAATCCGTGCAAACCAGAATGTGGACTTTCTAATATGAGGATGGATTGAACGGCCCGACAAAATTGATAGCCCATTTCTCAAAGGGCTCAAGAATTAGTTGAGGTTGTAACGAAATCCCATCCTACCGACCAGGCTATCCCATATGTTGGCAGTTATTGCACCCTTAGACATATTTCCTTGTATTACCGAAAATAGAGGGCTAGTAGTACCCCATCTTTAACACCTTATGATCTTTCCTCTATCTGCAAAATTCCCTCCACATGGGCGATCGTGAGCAACTTTCAGGACATCATAGATGTCATCTTCACCTATGCAGCGCCGGATTTGTTGATCAAGTCCTGTATAAAAGAGGTATCCCTCTATCCACGAATAGCGGGCACAATGATGGATAATCCTTCGTTGCTCTCTGTATGGTAAGTGTTGAGGTACTTTCCTTGTAGCAATATGGTTACCAATATTTGCATGCAACAGAGTGTGAGTAGAAATTGCAAAAAGATGTTCATCTAGAAATCTATCCTCTACAGGTGCACCTTCATCAGTAGTATCCAGCCGAGACAGGAAATCAACTACATTATCTTTTCCTGGCTTATCTACAATGGTGATATCAAATTCTTGAATTAATAATAAGCATCTTGTAATACGACTAAGAGTTATCAGTTTATTCATCAGATACCTGATGGTTGTATGATCAGTGTGCACGAAAGTGGGATACCCTGTAATGTAATGCCGAAACTTATTAATAGCATAAATAGTAGCCAAAACCTCTTTTTTAATTACCGTATAGTTCAGTTCAGTAGGAGTTAGATTCTTGCTGATGTAATAAATCGTGTACGATTTCTTTTCCTTCTGTTGTCCCAAGACTGCCCCTACTGCTATGTGAGAAAGATCTGTAGAGATATGAAACAGGAGCTTCCAGTTAGGACCACGTAATATCGGAGCATTGTAAACTAGTTCTTTGATTTTCACAAAGACTGTTTCACATTCATCTATCCACACAAACTCTGCATCCATAGGTAATTGAAAAAGTGGAAATGCTATTTTAGATTTTTTTTCTATAAAACGTCTATAATAGCCAACATAACCAATGAAACTAGGTACCTGTGTCAGTGTCTTAGGTGTAGGAAAATTTAATATTACGTCTACCTTGGTAGGATCAACTTGATTTCATGCAACTGAAAGCAGATGTCCCAACACTATTCCTTCTTTCATCATCACATGGCATTTTATTGTACTAAGAGAAACATGTGCTTGCTTACATCTTTTATGTACTTTGTCTAAGTTTTCTAGCCCTTCTTCAAAACAATCCCCATATTGGGTGAAGTCATCCATGTAGATTTCAACACTATCATTGACTAGATCAGAAAAAATCCCCAATATTTCCCTTTGAAAGGTAGCGGGGGCATTACAGAGACCAAATGGGAGATCTCAGTATGCAAAGATTCCGCAAGGGCATGTGAATGTGGTTTTATTTTGTTAATTTATGGTATTTTCTATGCTTAGTGCAGTTTACTTCGTTTTCTTCTTGTTAGCCACTGTTTAGCAATCACATAAACGTAAAGTAAAATGTTGATAGAACATTAATAGATCGATAGAAAACAAGCCAAGGCAAGAGACACAAGATGTGGCGGCTAGCCAGGGACAAACCCCAATGCGGGGAAACCCTTTGATCAATTCTTCTTTAATCTTCAATAGTTCAACAGAGAGAAATAATACAAATTCAGAAATCTGTAATTTTATGATAGCAACAGCAAACCCTAAATCAGCAAAGTCAAATCTAGTCAAACAACCCCGGATTGACCTCTAGTCAAGATTGAAGAACACGGTCTTCAACAACAAACTTCGGCAGCCCAAAACAACCCTTGGTCAACGACCAAAACAACAACCAAAGATCAACAGTTTGCGGTCAGCCCTAACCAATCAACGCTGGTCAAAACTTGGGTCAACATTGGTCAATGCAGTACCCAAACAGCGTGCACAGGTTAGCCCTTGGTCAACGCAGCCCAGAAAGTCAATGCTGCCTTAAACAGAAAATGCGTCCTTCCTTTTGCTCGTGTGAGAGAAATTGCTCCTTCATTGGTACAATGAGATGAGGAAAGAGAAGATGAGTGTTGAGATGATGATGAAATGAGGCACAATGTCTCCTTGCTTTATATGCAACATTGAGGTAAAGCTGAGGGTGTGCCACACACTTTATCTCACTAGCCGACCTAGACAAATTGTCAAGTATATACAAATAAATTCATATCTCCATAAATACATGTCGGAATCGGATGATCGTTAGATCAATCCTATGTCTCTCGACGAGAGGAATCAAGGAAAAATATCAACTGCCATAAATAAGATGACACACATGGAGTTTGGCCCTAGTTGCCAATTTTAACACTCCCTCTCAACTAGGGAGAACTCCATCTGCTAATCCGTTTGACTGTCAGTACTATCTCTGCCATCAAATGCACTGCCCTGCACTGCTCTGCTGAATTATGAAGAAGAAGAAATGATTGAAGATGTATCATACCATCCTCTACTGACCCGAAGTCAGTGCTAGAGAGCGTCTTACCACTCTCACTAATCCCATATCAGTTTCATTGATCCCAGATCAATGGAGGTCATCCTAGCATAGGGAGTACGGTAGATACAACGATGCATCCATCGATAGTACTACTATGGTCCCTAACCCCATTCCGCTGCTCATTGATCAGATGAGAGGTACTTCCCATGAGTCCCAGACTACACGGGTAGGATGCCTTGACAAGAGAACTAATAATTTTGTTCCTAAGTCGCCATGGGGTATCACAGGGGAAGGTTGAACCTTTCACCCTGTACATAGCGCACCACTAGGGGAGGGTGAGTCGCCTTGTGGTCGCATGTCTCTCCAAGAAATACCCCAGGCCCCTCGGAGCTCCTAGAGCTCAATGTATGCATCATACACTACCCTCATAAGAGGATCTCTCAATGACACCAAGTCGCTCTCGTAATGTCAAGAATTTGAGCTTTCCCAGGGGCTTTGTCAGAATGTCGGTGACCTACTCATCTGTACCGATATGTTGGAGCCTTATTGCTCCCCTTTTGCACCATATCATGGATATAATGGTACTTGATATCGATAACGAATCCCGCTCTGTTTGTCACACAGGATCACGATAGTATCTAATGTAAATCTGAACAGCTCACTGAAGAGCTTCCGCAACCAGATCGCCTCACAAGAGGCCATACTTGCAGCAATGTACTCTGCCTCAGTGGTGCTCAAAGCTACCGACTTTTACTTCCTGCTCATCCAGGATATCGAGGTAGATCCCAAAGAGAAACAACACTCAGAAGCGCTCTTTCAGTCCACCACTCTGCCTGCCCAATCAACATAGGTATATCCATGTAATCTCACATCTCCGACAGTGTATCTCAACCCATGAGTGATTGTGCCATGAAAGTATCTTAAGAGATTCTTGGCACCAATCCAATGTGTGTGGTGAGGCTCCACCATATGTTGGCTCAATGTGTTGACTGCAAAACATATATCCGGACAAGAGTTCACCAATAACATCAATGCTCCGATGAGTTGACAATACTCGATAGCATTTTGTAGAATAGGTCTGGCAGAACTACCGCTTAACTTCTAGAAGTCAAGCTCCATCGGGGTAGTCATGGGCTCGCAGTCCACCATATAGAATCTCTCCAATATCTTCACCACATATTTACCTTGAGAAAGGAAAATCTCCCCCGGCTTCTGCCAGACTTCTAGTCCTAGGAAATAGTTCATCAGTCCTAGGTCCATCTCAAACTTAGAAGCCAATTCCCTCTTACATTTGTGAATGAGAGGGTCTGCACATGTCAAAAAGAGGTCGTCAACTTACAACACCAGTGTGAGAGGTTTGTCATCTTCAACCTTAAAGTAAAGGTTAGGGTCGGCTTCACTCCTAGTGAATCCCAGCTTCATCAAGTAGCTATCGATCCTCTCATACTACGCTCGGGGTGCTTGCTTCAACATGGACACGTGAGATTCCCGATCATGAATCTCAAATCCTTCGGGTTGTTCCACATAAAATTCCTCTTTGATTGAACCATGCAAGAACACAGTCTTGACATCCATCTGATGTAGGTTCCATCCTTGTGAAACAACAAGGGCTATGATCGAGGAGATGGTGGTATATCGGGCAACAGGTGCAAATATGTCGTCATATCCTATACCTTCCTTTTGAGAGAAGCCATGAGCGACAAAACGAGCCTTATACTTTTCAACACTTCCATCAACTCCATGCTTTATCTTGTAAAGCCATTTTGAAGTGACAAATGCTTTGTCCTAGGGTCTGGGGACCACATCCCAGACATCGTTCTTCATGATGGACTCATATTCCTCAGTCATAGCATCCTTCCTTACTTGATGCTTGACAACTTCTGTGAACGATGAAGGCTTATTTTGAATGATCGTGCTCATGATGGTCAAGTATCCCTGATACGTGGCCGAGTTCTTACTTTCACGGAAAGTCTCTGGGTGCAATGTGTCCTTTGGCATCATCAAGTGCCCCCTAAGCCATGAAGACCTCTTCCTAGAAGAGGAAGGTTCTTGTGGAGGGGGATCAATAGGATCCATAGGTTCTTCTACATCGGGCATCGTTCATCTTCCTTTTCCCTTGGTTTCTTAGTGTCAGCTTCTCCAAATTTCCTTAGTATAGGAAGATTGTCAACATTGCTAAGAGCCATATCTTCATCAAAGGTGACATCATGGCTAATCTCAACATCCCTTTGATCAACCACATAGATTCTATAGCCTTCAGTATTTTCGCTATAGCCCACGAAGATTCCTTTCTTTCCAGATGCACCCAATTTATTCCTTTTCTCTTTCGGCACATGAAAATATAAAGGACTTCCAAAAATTCTAAAATGAGATACACAGGTTTCTTACCAGTGAACATTTCTTTGGGAGTCTTGGAACCCAATGCTTGATGAGGGCATTGGTTTTGCACATATATGAGGGTATTCACAGCTTCTTCCCATAGAAACTTCGGAAGCCTTTGATCATGTAGCATAGCACAGACAACGTCCACAATTGTACGATTCTTCCTTTCTGCCACACCATTCTGCTCAAGAGTATATGGTGTTGTAGTCTCTCTCGGCACATGAAAATATAAAGGACTTCCAAAAATTCTAAAATGAGATACACAGGTTTCTTACCAGTGAACATTTCTTTGGGAGTCTTGGAACCCAATGCTTGATGAGGGCATTGGTTTTGCACATATACGAGGGTATTCACAGCTTCTGCCCATAGAAACTTCGGAAGCCTTTGATCATGTAGCATAGCACAGATAGCTTCCACAATCGTACGATTCTTCCTTTTTGCCACACCATTCTGCTCAGGAGTATATGGTGTTGTAGTCTCCCTCTTAATGCCAGCCTCTTTGCAAAAGTCATGGAACTCATTGGATTCATACTCAGTTCCATTATCAGTCCTTAAGATCTTGATCTTCTTTTCGGTTTGATTCTTGATCAAGGCTTTGAAGTGATGAAACCAAGAGAACACTTTATCCTTCTTTTTCAAGAAGTATATCCATGTCTTGCAAGAATAATCATCTGTAAAAGTGAGGTAATATAAATATCCTCCCAAGGAATTCACAGGCATCATACTAGATATGTTGGAGTGAACCAAATGCAATATATCAGAGGTCTTGCTATGGCTTTAGGGGAATGGTCCCCTTTTGAGCTTTCCCTCGGCACATCCAGGGCATACACCTTCTTGCTCTAATTTAAACTCAGGCATCTCGGTCACCATTTGTCTCACATCGGGTAGAGTTTTCTAATGAAGGTGGGCAAACCTCGGATGCCATAGTTTGGATTGAAGAGATGTGTCACAAGTCATGACACCCAACGGACTTCCTCCGACATGATATAAAGAGTCAACCCTAAACACAAAAGAGAAAGCATCTTTGAAATTCTTTTTCCATACACATACCTTGCCATTGATGAAGGCCACCTTGTAGCCTTTGTCTTCCATTACCGAAAGGGACACTAGGTTCTTTTTTAGATCAGGTACATATAGGACTTCTTGCAAATGAATTTTATTACCCTGATTCAATTATAGAGAGACATTCCCTACGCCTTTCACAGGATATTTGCAGTTGTCCCTAGGAACAATTTCCAGGTTGGTCACCTTCTCTATTAGATTAGAGAGAGCTTATTTGTAACTAGTGAAGTGCCTTGAGGCACCACTATCAATAAGCCAATTTCCCAACGAGTCCGGGTGAACAGTAGTAGAGAGGGCCACTGGTAGATAATATTCATCTTTCTTATTGTTAATAACGTTAAATTCATACCTGGAGTTTCTTGCCTTCTTGGAGGCTTGACCATTTCCCTGATTTCCGTCATTCCTTTTTCCTTTGCCATTGAACCTGCCCTTCTTTTGATTGTTGTGGGAATTGCCTCGGTAGTGATTTTAATCATCATCATGAGATGTGTCCTTTATATCAGGGCACTCTCTCGCACAGTGGCCAATTTTGTTGCAAATGTAACATTTACCTTTCCTTCCACCTTTCAGTTCGACCTTTCCCTTAGATCTTGCCCCACAGTTATTTCTCCTTTTAGAATGAGAGGAGAATGCAACGGGATTGCCTCTAAGTGCAGACATTCCCTGCTCTTCCATCCTTGTTTCTTCTTGAATGCATCTCGCCATCAGTTCCTCAAATCCTGGGATTACATTATTGTTGAGAAGAGTGGTTTTGAATATATACCATTCAGATGGGAGCCCTCCGAGAGTTGTGATGGTCAGTTCCCTATCAGGAGCGACTTCCCCAATTGATAGGAGATCATTCTTGATCTCGGTGATCCTTAAGAAGTAGGCTTGCATACTCTCATCTTTGCCCTTTTTAATTTCCTTCAGCTTATTTCTAAGGAACAAAACTTGATTTGTATCACTAACTTTAAATAGGCTTACCAGTCTATCGTAGTTTTCATTGGAGGTGGCCAGTTCGGAAATGTAGGCCACCAAGCACTTGTCGATAGAGTCGCGGATGATCTTCTTTGCTTTGACTTCTACACTAGTCAATTTGTTTCTAGCAGTAGTAGATGCATTTGATGGAGGCTCCTAGATTCTGCCTCTCACATGGTTTGGCACTTCCTGCTCTTCTAATGTCAGATCGAGAGACATCTCCCATCCGTGATACTCAGACTTCTCACGCAGCTTGTCTTCAGCTCGGAAGTGTGATGAGGACCCCATGAAGTCTTTGAAATTGCTTCAACAGCCTTCGGTGATTGCTCTTGCTTGGGTTTTGTCTTCACCTCAGCTTTGATACCATGTTAATTTATGGTATGTTCTATTATGCTCATTGCAGTTTACTTTGATTTCTTCTTATTAGACACTATTTAGCAGTCACATAATCATAAAGTAAAATGTTGATAGAACATGAATAGATCGACAAAAAACAAGCCAAGACAAGAGACACAAGATGTGGCGGCTAGCCAGGGACAAAAACCAATGTGGGTAAACCCTTTGATCAATTCTTCTTTAATCTTCAATAGTTCAACAGAGAGAAATGGTACAAATTCAGAAATCTGTAATTTTATGACAGCAGCAGCAAACCCTAAATCAACAAAGTCAAATCTAGTCAAACAACCCTAGGTTGACCTCTAGTCAACCTTGAAGAACTCGGTTTTCAACAACAAACTTCAGCAGCCCAAAACAACCCTTGGTCAATGGTAAAAACCACAGTCAAAGATCAACAGTCTGCGGTCAGCCCTAATCAGTCAATGCTAGTGAACACTTTGGTCAATGCTGGTCAATACAACACCCAAACAGCATGCGCAGGTCAGACCATGGTCAACGCTTCATTTAGTAGCCTAGCACTTGGTCAATGCAGCCCATAAATTCAACGCTGCCCTAAACGGAAAATGCATCCTTCCTCTTGCACGTGTGAGAGAAGTTGCTGCTTTGTTGGCCCAATGAGATGAGGAGAGAGAAGATGAGTGTTGAGATGATGATGAAATGAGGCACAATGTCTCCTTGCTTTATATGCAACTTTGAGGTAAAGCTGGGGGTGTGCCAGACACTTTATCTTGTTGGTTGACCTTGACAAATTGTCAAGTATATACAAATAAATTCATATCTCCATAAATACATGTCGGAATTGGATGAATGTTAGATCAATCCTACACCTCTCGATGAGAGGAATCAAGGAAAAATATCAGCTACCAAATAATATGAACCGCGTGGAATTTGGCCCTAGTTGCAAATTTTAACATATCTTGATCTTTACGAGCTATTTGGATTTGGTTGCACACACTAAATTAGTCTAGAAAGGAGAAGAACTTCTTTTCGGCTAATGTATCAAAGACCTGGTCAAGAGAAGATAAGGGAAAATGATCCTTTTGAGTTGCTTTATTTAATTTCCTGTGATCAACGCAAATATGCTACTTGCCATTCTTTTTTGGAACAATGTCTAGTGGGGATACCCATTGATTGTTCTGTAATTCGTCTTTGACAATGTTTTTTAAAGTGGGATTCATTCTTCTCTGTGGTTGCCAAACAGGGCGACATTCTTCTTTAATGTATATGTGATGAGTACATTAATTAGCAGAGATTCCTTTTATGTCTGTATATTCCCAAGCAAAGGCTTCTTTTTGTTCCCGAAGCACTTTTAGTAACCATTCAGACTGGGAAGGTGAAAGGTCAGGGTTAACGTTCAACGACTTCCCTGGTTCAATTTCTATAGGAATACTGTTATGGGGTACAATTTCAGGAACGTTTTCAACTTTACTCTCTAGTTCAATGGCTTCTTGAACATTGCAACTCATAACAGATTCTAATAGTTGGCAGGTTTGAATTAGAAACGGAGTTGGGGTTGTTGATAAAGGTACTAATGGCATCATTTTCTGTTTCATCCTTAAAATAGAGGGCCTCACCAATAGTAAGAATTGGTCTAATTTCTTCGTTTTCGGGTTCGAGCTCTCTTGCAGATAGAGAATTTTGTGTTAAGGTAAATCCTAGTTTATCTGGTGAACTTGGTTCTGCAGGGGGATAAAGGATAAGTTTCTTTGTAACTTCCCCATTAGATATTAACATATATCTCGACCGACACCCAATGCAAGCATCTGCGGTCACAAGCCAAGGTCTTACTAAAATCAAAGGATGTCCACTGGCTGGGGATTGGGTATGTAATACCAAAATATTGAGAGGGTACTGCCACGAGTTTACTGAAATAGTTATATCTTCCAACTTCCGTACCGATCTTATAGTAGATTGATCTGCTAATTCTAGGACAGTGGGAGTTGGTTTGAGGTTTCGCAAGCCTAAGGTAATCACAGTTGCAGAAGTTATGACATTAATTGTTGCCCCCATGTCTACCAGTACATTTGGGATATCAACCCCATTAATCTGTACTGTAAGAATCGGGTTCCCTAGATCCCGTAGTTAACAGAAAGAGACTTCGCCAACATTATATCTGATAATTTCCACATCTCAGAATCTCAGTGGAACATTGGGCAAAAGAGAAGCAGGGAACAATAGGAGCAGGAGGTGTCACTATGACCCAAGGGGTAAAAATAATAAAAGAATTCTCATGGGATTTGGGAGACGCTGCCAACAACAAAGCAGAAGCATTAGTAGTGCTTCAAGGGTTAAAAATTCCATAATCATTGGGTGTAGGATAATTGAGGGTCTTGGAATAAGACTTTGTGGTCCATAGGTAACCATCACATATCCTTGTTAAAAGAAATATGAAACAACAGAGAAAGTATCAGATGGATGCTTTCCTCATGCCAATACTAGTCCGAGGATGCTTGAATAAGATTGGCAGAGAAATAGAAGCGAAGGGAAGAAATAAGGATGGATAGATGACATACACCAAAGGTCACATCAACTTCTAAAAAAAGAGGGAAAACAAGGCTACAGGATCAGAGAGATCACTAAAAACAAGGGCCTAGAAAATATGCAAGACCTAAACAACTAGGAACAGACTGAAAAAGATAAGATATACAATCATGGGAAAGAAGGAAATCACTTCATATCCTTTGGTGAAATTCCTAAGATTCCCGAGCAAAAAACTCATAGAGGTAGCAAGGTCAATAGAAACATCCTCAAATATTATCAGCCTCAAGACTATCTTGGAGCCTCCCAAGTACCTTAGAATGAGCAACAACTGCCCCAATTTCTCAGCTATAGACAAAGAAGTTGGGTGTAATCTGACATCTCATAATGGAAAGAGAAGACTGGAAAACTAGAGGAAACTAATACAATATTATCCAAGTCAATGGGGTACCTGAAGGAGAAGGTGAGGGAAGTAGAAATCATGCAGAACATTAACCTCCATTCCTAAGGTGAGGAGCAGAAAAATAGGATCGCTGTAGCAAAGGAGAAATTGAGTTGTTGAGGAGTTGAACCAATCCTTGATAGACTAGATTAGTGAGATCAAAGAGTGCCATGATAACCCCCCACATAATAGAGAGAGCCGAGTGAGTAGCATATGGAAAAGCCACCAACCAAGAAAGCATGATTGCTAATCATCAGACAAAGCAACAAGCCAGTCATTTTTGACATCTAAGTTGTTTTCTATCATAGAAAATGTTGGGATTTTGTGTAAGGTTCTTCCTTCAATTTGTATATATCTTCATCTACAGGAATGATAGTAAATCAGAAATCGGTTACGCTTCCCATCTTGTAGTTCACAGTAAGAACTTGGCTACTTTAAATAATTTGAATCCAGTTCAGTATATTGTTTCTTATGAACATAAGCTAGAAGACGACCTACGGTATAAGCCTGGGGGGAGATGGGGTGCCTACATGTTTTTTCCTGCTGTGAATACAACTTTTATCATTGAGTTAGCATCCATTCATGATGCATGCCATGATCAAAATAATTAAAAATGACTACAAGGCACATCAATTATTCTTGAAGAATAAGATACAAAGTCTTTGTAGCTGTATACCTGAAAACCCACTCCAATAAATAAAGCATGTCTTACTTCTTTGGACTTGAACAAGTCTAGGTATGATATATTTCCACTGGAATACCTCCCATTAAGTTCTTATGATATATTTCCACTGGAATCCCTCCCATTAAGGTCTTTTTCAACAACATATGATAACTTTTCGATCTCACTCCTCAGAGAATTAGGGTCATATGTAAGTTTTTGTAGCATCGGATGTGTTCTGGCCAGTCTTGATAATATCAGTATCAGAAAAGTATTGGCAAGGGTCCAGAAAACATCTTATCGACAATATCGGCGAAAATATTGGCAAAATATCAGCAAATATCAGCAAGCATAAAAAATAAAATTTTCAAATTTTTAAACATAGCCGATATTTTCTCGGCGATATATCGTTTTGCCAAAAATATCGAGATATTTTCTTAGCGATATATCTTTTTTCCAAAAATATCGAGATATTTTCTAGGCGATATATTGTTTTGCCGAAAATATCGCGATATTTTCGAATATCGCCGATATATAACTGATATTATCAACAATGGTTCTAGCTACGAAATTTGGTGGAGAGGCTAGAACACATGAAGTCTCCAAGACTCAAAAATCCTTTTTGGAAATTCCACCTAGAAGTGACTTTCCTAAGTCTAAAATTAGGAAAATTGGTTAATTAATTAGTATTAATTAAGTCAAGGTGAGAATCATCTAGAAACTCACACAAATCGATTCCAAGATGATCTTAGCCATCGATTAAGTTTTAATCTTGGTCGTTGGTGCTCCAACAATGGATTATAAGAGGAAGTCGATGGGCACTTGGAGAACACACTTTAGAACCCCTGAAATTCAATATCCTTTGCAGATCAATTTCCACAGTAGCCGCAGTCAGCTGTTGGAGAGCCATAGATCGAAGCAATGAGCGATGGGTAGGGATAGTGAGTATGGAGGAAGTTTTCTAGATCTAGAGAGGCAGCAACAAGATGGCCGAGTTATTCCTAGTGAGGTGGCGTAAAGGACTTCGTAGTTGCTTCAGATTGACAATTCGATTTAGCTGAGGAAAAATTCATTCTCAATTTCAGAGTGCCGGAGACACGATTTCCTCAGCAAAGGCAGGCAGAATGACTTCATCAGAGGCTGGTTGGAGGTGTGACGTCATAGAGACTACGCAGAGCAACGCAAATGATAATGCAGAAGTCCAGGAGACCGAGTTTTCTGAAGGTAGGTTGTGTCGGGATTGCTTGTGGAAGTAGGGTAATTCCCTTCAATAATTTTTCCCAGATATTCTTGTTGTTTGGATTTCCAGTTGGGCATTCATAGATGTACTCAAATTTTCACTGTTGCATAATAAAATAAAACCCTCATCTGCTGCACTGGTTTTCCTGCATTGGATTTTTCCTGGGACTTTTGTCCAAAAACAACAATGTAAATTTTATGTGTGTGCTAGTATTTTCTTAGTTCCAGCACTATTTATTTTCCGCAGTTTTTATTTGTGAAGGTTACAGTGTGATTTATTCAGTATTTGTTGTAGCAAACTGCAAATAAATTGTTAAATAAAATTATCAATTAGGATAATAATTTCCAGTTGCTGCAATAGGATTCTGCTATTGGAATTTTCACATCATATATCTGTTCTAGAACTGCAACACCCTTAACTTGATTTTTCTGTGTTGAAATAAAACATGAATAAGTTGTAGGTCCATTTAAAGAAATGTCTTTTCATTTGATTAAAAACAGAAATTGTATGCAGACTAACTAAACCTTCATAAAGAACCAGTATGGAGATTCTGGCAAGAACAACATCAATACAAGTTGTAAGAGGATTGGTAACCTTGTCGCACCTAGCATCCACTGTGATGTCCCTGACACATACAAAGCAAAAAAACATATTCAAGTGATTAAAGTATCTTTCAATGAACACTGCCTTTACTCCAAAAAACATGCAAGCATCAAGGTGTCCCTTAAATCATAACTGAGAAAATGAAGCAAATTTGCAAAGAATTTAGGCTAGGCAAATTATGTGGTTTAGAAATATTTCAGCAGCTAGAGGAGAAATGCAGACTATGATCTGAATATTTGATACAGAATTTGTTCGATAAATGATAGGGATACCCACTAATTCTGAAGGCACTTGTTTCATGCTACTTTGTGCAGCCAATGACAAATCAATAGACAATTTGACAAACAATAACAAGGCTTCTTACCTCAGTAATTGTTAGATTCACAATATATGATAGGCACTGACCCATAGTAGTCATGAGCGTATTTGTACTCACTAGTGCTTCCTTTATTTTAGAAGGTGAAGCTTCTGCAATATAAATAGGAGCAGTAAGTGATGCAATACCAAAACCTAGTCCCGCCAACAACCTGCCAACTATGAGAACATATGGATCCGGAGGAGCAGCCATAGCAATTGTTCCAACAATAAAAAATAAATCAGCTATAACTATTGCGAGCTTGCAACCATAGGAATCATTAATCCATTCATTTATTGCTGCTCCATTTATAGCACCCACAATTTCCATGGTAACAATAGTTTCCTGTTGAAATCCAAGGCAGTGGGTTGTCAACAGTCAGATGAGAAGAAGAGAAACGTTCATTGATGAGAAATAAAGGGGAATTATTTATTATAAAAGTACACATGAAAGTTGAAATTGAGTTTGCAAGTACCTGAAAAAAAGTGCTCCTTTTCACAGGAGCAAAGCCATCACGAATGTAGAGAAAAGCACTAGATATGACAACCTGCATATATGTCATTCCCACTATTAGCTACCTTGTCTCAGACCGTTTTCCACACCCAAGCACATATATACTTGACAATATGAATATAATGTAAATAGAGCCTAATTAAAATGGGGACTAGCGGAATCTAGAATATAACATTGTAGAATTATGTAAAACTAACTATATATTCAATTCTAAATGCCAATCTAGGTTGCAACTTTTCCTGATGGGAAGACAACTAAGGATGGAATTGCCAAGAAATCAATAATACAAATACCTAAATCCAGTAATTCTAACATTATTGATAACTTCAAGGAGAATACAATCTGCAACTATTAGAACCAGGATAATAATTAATAAATTATACCATGTTTGTTTTGCAAATAGCTTCTGTCTTGACTAATTTATTTTATTGGGGATTTTTACACAGAATTTTATGTTATGTACGTAAAGCATAAAAAATATATCTGTACAAGATAGGCATAGAAACATACAACCCTTTGTGAGAAGTAAACAAGGAAGAGAAGGCAGTACCTATTTTTTTTTTTTTTTTGCAAATAGAACCTTCATACTGGATATTTATTATTATTTAAGGCAAATATATATAAAATTAAAATCAAAGCCCGAGAAGGTGTGTTATCCTCATATCTTATCAATAAAGGCCTACAATGCAGAATTTACAAACGAAATTTGTTTAACATATTCAACAATGGTATTTGATCTCATAAAAGCATTTTGTTTGACAAATGCTTCTCATATCACGATTTAGCAAGCATGCACCTACCCAATCTGGGAGGTATATTCAATGAAGCTAAATCAGTTTACTACATTCAACTCAGCATCCATTTCTAATCTAAGGCGTAATGTTAAAACTACAAAAACCCTAATTTTGACAACCTAGGGCATGTGTTTCAGTCAATAATTGCAACATTGTTTCATACCAAGGCTAGCTGTAAGCTCTCTTTCACATAAAAATTTGTAAGTTCCCATGGGACTGAATTTCTCTATACATGGACAGCAAATTACAATGAGTGTGTTATCTTGTTCTTACAGCAAATGAAGGCTTCTTCCAACTATAATTGATTGCGTATCTCTAACCTTGTGTTTTCTCAATACTTAAAGGTGAATTTTTTTACAGGAGCATTACCTTTTGTTGCTCAAAAAATATATGTTGTTATTCCCTTTTGTTGTTCTATCTCCCTTTGTTTCCTATTCCACAACTACAAATGGGAAAGTAGATACGAGTGAAGCATGCACAATTGCTCTGGCGGCTAGGAGCATTACCTTTTGTTGTTCAAAAAATTTTTGTTGTTGTTCCCTTTTGTTGTTCTATCTCCCTTTGTTTCCTATTCCATAACTACAATTGGAAAAGTAGATATGAGTGAAGCATGCACAATTGCTCTGACGGCTAGGATTTCCGATGCTCCTCTAGGTCATTCAACTTAGTGGTCGACCTTTAGCTTATTATAATACGGTTGCCATGCCATTGAGTTTGCATTTGTGAGTATCAACCTACCTACTTAGCACATGTAAAATGTTGCACTTATGGATCCTTCTACACTTGTGGACCTAGTCTAGGGTTATGGTTTTACCTTACTTGTGATTGACTCATTCTCTTCCTTCTAAAATATGATATATGGATATCATTTCATAACATTATTAGCTTGTTGAATGAGAACTAGAGCAATTTGAGAAATGGTTGCAATAGCTAGGGCTTGCTATTTGTTTGTTTTTCTTCATGAGCTTGAGAGGAGCTGTTAGCATTCTATTGTAAGATTGGGAGAAGATGAGTTGTTGTTTGGGTTTTGCATATCCAGCTTCTAAAAAATGCCCGTGCATTTTGAGTTTCTAGATGGAAAAAAGTTTCCAGCACACGAGAAATAAGAATCCAAGTGAGCATTCCCCTTCAAAAAGAAAATCAATCACATTTGGGTCATTGTGGAGGGGCATGGTCAATAAGCTAGACAGAGAATCAGTGTATGGTGTTCTTTGCCTCTTGATCAGATTGACAGATTGAAAGCTCTTCAATACTTGGAATCTCAAGAATCGTATGCACTTCCATCTAATCAAGTGGAAGACTAGAGGAATATTGTCATGCATACAAGTTGACGGTCATCCTGTACTAAATGATTCCTGCAAATTTTGGCTAGAAGCATGTTATCTAGACCAATGCAAGAAACATCCAAGGTCACACTTAAGGTCATGGATCAAAGGGGGAGATAACTGGAGCATGTCTCTTTAAGGACATTTAATGGAATTCAGGGCTTAGGGCACCACTTGCAAACACTGAAATTGACAAGGTTACTCTACCTAAGATTACCCTGGAGTTGCTCATTGTTGGACTGTAAACCACAAGTAAGGCTAATGAAAGTGTTGCAATCAAAGGTTTGCCTGAAAGACTGAGTGAGAGCCCCAATGTGAAGATGCTTAGCTTGGTAATGCATGTGATACAACGATAGTGGATATAGAAAGAAGGTTTGCCGCTTTAAATTCCAAAGAATTTGGTCTAACTTAATGGAAGGCTGGCAAGTGAAGGCTGGGCTATGGACACAGACAAAATCAGGTGCAATTAATTGATTCCCTTTTAGACGTATTTCAAAATATACTACATGGAATGCCCCCTGAGAGGGGGAAAGAACCAATTATTAAACCAGAACCAGAACCCAAGTCAGTAATTGTTCTTCCTATAGGTACAAATTGTTTAAGGATTGAAAGAGTCATTGAATACTACTGGACATGGTCCATGCTAAAATTCAAGCAATTTCTGAATTGGCCTTCTCCAAAGAATTTGAAGTCATTAAGAGGATCCAATGAGCTCCGGAACTTCTGTATGAAGTTTGTCAAAGGATTTTGGGATCTCATGGCATCGTTTTACAGATCTAACCAAGAGGTCACAGTTTAGTTGGTCAGAGGCAGAAGAAGTCACAATCTATAGGAAGAATATAGTGACATCTAGTCACCTCATTATCATATATCATGCTTTTTGCATTAGCATTATAGCTGTGATCATAAAAAAACCAGTCTATTGCTTTAGAAATAGGAAGGTCACTAATACAGAAAAGACATCACACATTCATTCCAGAAAATGCATGCCATAGAAAAGTTATAAGAAGTGTCTGTTGGAGAAACATTTCATTAAGAAAAAAGACAGATCATCAACAAGTTGCAAGTGTATAACATTGAGATTTAATGTAAGAAGGGTATCAACAACATGGTGGCAAACTCATTATCAATATTACATCATATTTCCACCGTATCCATAACAGCCCAGGATGAAAAGAAAAGATAGTTCCATAACGCACACACCTAGAAAGAAGGTCAGACAACAATTATTCAGTTCCCGGTGATATCATTCTATCTGAAAATCAAATCTACATGATTACTAACTCCAATTTCAAGGTACAGGTCCTCGGATAAAGCCATTCTTCTCATTATGCTACCCACATCAGGAATAGGTTCTCTTAGAAAGGTTTAAAAACAGATGTAATTTTTTTTTATTTCTCACATGAAACCAGTCAAAGAATAGAACTGAAAACATACGGAGTCCAAGCTAAGCATGGACATTGTGATGGAACTCTCTAAGGTGGGAATAGGGGTGGACACTAGTAGGCATCACATAAGCTCCAAGCACTAATTTCATCCTTAACCAATGGACAGACTGTAACTTTTGACAATTGTTTGGAAGGATGCCTATAAAATTATGCTGCTGAACATCGATCTTTAGGATTAATGGTTGCATCTAGTAGAATATTGGTTGAACACATCATACCACATGTCCATTGGTATGGCAGATTTCAAGCCTCGTTATAGTTATGACCCTCTGTTGATTAGTTAGCCTCTTGAAGAGGACCAAATGCTAGTTGTTCCTTATCTAGGATTTCAACATTACTTTATAAGTTGTGGACACACAAGGGATTAGGCCCTTATTCTTCAGGTGATAGAGTCCATTGTGTCCAAGTGTTGAACCTGGGAGCTCTGATACCACTTGTAACAAACCCCTTGGAGATATATATATATATATATATATATATTTTGAGAAGTAAATTTAGTGTTTTCCTTAAATATCACATAAGCATCATATGAATGGTGTTGCTAATAATGCAAGAACTAAGTGTTTAGTGAGCTCAAGGTGTGTTCCAGGAACTTATTTGAGACCCCATTGGCCTAGACAGCCTTAGGATTGATCCGTGGGCCTTGTTGACCGTTGCGTGTCAACTACCCATAAGCAGTACACCCCCTTTTCTTCGCAAAAAGGGATAGCGCTTGATTGACATGTTCGTGCCATTCGACAGTCATCGTCTCTCCTGATCATATTAAGTTGTAAATCCAGTCTGCATTTTGATGTAAATAATCTTAGCAGAGCTGAGTCATGTATGTAAATTGCCTAGGTGGACCTAATTTTCTAGTGGTAATCTTCATTCCGGAAGGTTTTTCGTTTCACCGATCCATGATCGACAGAGTTTTCCTTCAACCTGACCCCAAAGCCGGAATGAATTTTATCATTAGAGTCTTAGGAGAATCCTAGAGTGTTGATCTACTAGATTATGTTTGGTCGCAGAGCTGGGTGGTTTATGAGGGTCTCTGTCAAATGGGTTCTCCCCCTTGAGATGTAAAGTTGTAAAAGTCATGATGAAAAGTGTCTTGAGGGTTAGGAAATGTTAATCCCCTCGTGCGTCTCAAGTCCTAGGTCCTAGGGAAATTTTTCCAAAGGCTATGTTTGATGATCCATGATAAAAAATAAAAAAAAT
>APFE031367161.1:0-13606 GCA_000404065.3 Pinus taeda
TTGTTAGGTTCTCTGGGTTATATTGTGACTCCTTAGACTCTTATATATAGAAAGGAGGTTTTGTCATTTGAATCATAAAAGAATCATTAATTTGTGTAATGTAAAGGAGGTTTCCCCCTCGAAGAGGCTGAATTATAAGGCGTTGATCTATCTTTTCTATATTTTTGTGAGCTGGTTTCATAACATGATGAGTACAAGTAATATTCTAGTTTTGGTTCTAATAGGCATCATGATCGTCATCATTTATATCATCATTACAAGAGAAGTGATAGGGGATATTTACCAAATGAATTTAAGGAAGCACAACCACCTAATTTTGATGGAGATGTGAAAAATCCAGAAGATGCAGAGGCTTGGATACTTGGGATGAACAATTTTTTTGAGATGCATGAGTACACAAATAACATGAAGGCAAAAATCACTATCTTCAGCTTGAAAGGTAAATCAAACATTTGGTGGGAAGATGTGAAGCGGGTCAGAGACATGAGGAAAAATGAATTTAGTTGGCGTGAGTTCAGGAGGATTTTCAGGAAGAAATACTTGTCAGAAAGGTACTCCAACAACAAGGCCAAAGAATTTTATGAGCTAAAGATGGGGTCAATGACAGAGGAAGAGTACACGACCAAGTTTTTGGAGCTATTGAGGTATGTACCATATCTTACAGATGAGAAGGCTAAAGTTCAGAGATTCATCAGTGGCTTGCCATTAGCATTTAGAGATCGGATTGAGTATGATGAGCCTCAGTCACTTAAGGAAGTCATTGGGAAGTTGAAGCATTGCTATGAATAGCTAGAACATAAGAATGAATTTCAGCAAGGATGGAAAGGGAAAGACAAAGACAAAGGTAAATGGCTACCTAAGAGAGCAAGGCCTCATAATGCAGATGGGAAAGAAAATATGGCACCACAAAAGAAGTTTAATGCAGCTAGATAGGGACATGGGTGACAACAACAACATAGAGGTGAGGGCACTGGTCAATTGGAGTGTTGTACATGCAGTAAGGAACATCTTAGGAGATATTGTCTGCAACATCAAGGTGGTAGGCCTAAGATATAAAATGTACAGGAAGCGCAAACTGTTGGAGATGTGGGGTAGAGTATTCCTCATATTTATGCAGCTGTGGACAATAGATAGGCAGAGCATCATGCATCTATCGTTGAGATGGACGATAAGCTTTTTGATTAAATTATTTATATTTTGATTGACCCTGGATCTAATTATATCTATGTTAGTCCTGACTTGGTGCATAAGTGTGGTTTGAGTAAGGAATTTCATGCAGAGTTTTGGTTAGTGTAGTTGGCTACAAGTATAAAGAAGCGAGTTCATCATTGGGTGAGAGCTTGTGTATTTGATTTGAATGCATGCCTACAACAACACATCTAGATGTATTATTGTTTAGATCATACAATATGTTATTGGGCATGGATTGGTTGTATCTTCATAGAACCAAGGTAGACTGTTATGGCAAATCCATTGAGTGTGTTGATGACAATGGGGAACCAAGAGTCTTGCAGGGTAAGAAGAAAACCACATAACTTAGGATGGTGATAGCTATGCAGGAAAAGCATAGCCACACGAAAGGGTGTATGTTATTTGCAGTACACATTTCTAGTGACAAGGGTAAGGAGGTTGAGGATGAAGATGTGTTGAGTAGGTACCCAGTTTTACATCAGTTCAAGGATGTGTTTCTTGAGGACATTACATAGTTTCCACCTCATAGGGAGGTATACTTTTCTATTGAGTTAGTGCCTCGGGCAGCTCCAGCATCAAAAGCACCTTACGGGATGATCACACCTGAGATTGGTAGAGTTAAAGTTGCAGTTGAAGGAAATGTTTCTCAAGGTATACATTAGGCCAAGTGTATCACCATGGGGCACACCGATATTTTTAGTGAAGAAGAAAGATGGAACTCTCAGATTATGCATTGACTATAGGAATTTGAGCAAAGTGACCATCATGAATAGGTACCCATTATCGAGGATTGATGACTTGTTTGATCAGTTGAAGGGAGCAACAATGTTCTCAAAGATTTATTTGAGATCTGGGTACCAACAAGTACACATTAAAGAGGAAGACATCTACAAGACTGCATTCCGAACCAGGTATGGGCATTATGAGTTTGTTGTAGTTCCATTCGGTTTGAATAATGCTCCATCTACCTTTATGTGCTTGATGAATAGTGTGTTGCGTTTGTATTTGGATAAGTTTGTTATTTTTTTCATTGATGATATATTGGTATATTCTGAAAATGAGGAAGAACATGTCGAGCAATTAGCATCAGTGTTGAGGTTGTTGAGAGAGCATCAGTTGTAGGCTAAGCTCAGCAAGTGAATTTTCTTTTAGACCGAGGTACATTACTTGGGGAATATTGTCTCCAAGGAGGGCACTGCAGTAGATCCATAGAAGATAAGGGCCATCATGGAGTGGGTAGCTCCTAAGAGTGTGGATGAGGTGAGATCTTTCATGGGTTTAACAGGCTATTATTAGAGGTTCATTCGGAAATTCTCACATATTTCTTATCCTATCACATCATTGCAGAGGAAAGGTAAGAAGTTTGAATGGACATAGGAGTGTGAGGCTAGTTTTGAGCAGCTTAAGCAGTTGTTGACACATGCACCAGTGCTACAGATTGTAGATCCAGATAAAGAGTTTGTAGTGTGCACAAATGCTTGCAAAAGAGGACTTAGTGGAGTCCTTATCTAGGATGGACAAGTGGTGTGATATGAGTCGCGAAAACTAAATGAGCACGAGTAGAACTACTGGACACATGATATTGAGTTAGCAACGATCATACATGCATTGAAGATGTGGAGGCGTTATCTTCTTAGCAAGAGATTTGTACTAACGAGTGATCATATTGGTTTATGGTATCTATTTGACCAACCGAATTTGAATGGTAGGTAGGCTTGGTGGTTGGATACGATCAGTGAGTTTGATTTCGAGATCAGGTACATCAAGGGAAAGGAGAACAGGGTGGCAGATGCTCTCAGCATGCAGATACAGGTTAATCATTTAGCATCTATAAGATCCTATGGGATAGACTTACAAGATAGGATCTTGCAGGCAGGTTAGCAGGATGCCAGGTATATGGAGATTGTGCACAGGTTGCAGCAGGGTGCTGGTACAAGTACAGGTGATAGTATAGGTATAGGTACAGGTGCAATTGCCCAGGATATGGACTATTTCCTTGCATTGGATGGACTAATGAGATTAGAAGATAGGATATATGTGTTGGATAGGAGTGAGCTCAAGAAGGTGATCTTGAGGGAGTTTCATGCGAAACCATATTTAGGTCACCCAGGTTTTTCTAAAGACATTAACTGTAGTGAAGAAGTTTTATTATTGGTTGAACTTGAAGAGGGATGTAGTAGAGTTTGTGGCTAGGTTTTTTTATTATCAGCGTGTGAAGGTAGACTATAAACATCCAGGTGGACTGTTACAACCTATTGCGATTCCAAAGTGGAAATGGGAGGTCATTTCCATGGATTTCATCACAAGTTTGCCGAGGGGAGGGAGAAAACATGATTCTATCATGGTTGTTATGGACAGGTTGACGAAGGTTTCACTCTTCATTCTAGTGAAGTCTACATTCTCAGCTAGCGATGTGGCACAAGTATTCATCAGAGATGTGGTCAGATTACATAGTGTTCCAAAGAAGATTGTGTTAGACAGAGATGCAAAGTTCACTTCCAAGTTTTGGAAGGTGTTGTTTGCAGGTTTTGGCATGGAGTTGGCCCTCAGTACATCTTATCATCTGTAGACAAATGGATAGACAGAGAGGGTCAAGAGGATATTGGAGGCCATGTTAAGGATGTATGTGATGCATCAACAACAAAAGTGGGAGGAATACCTTCCCTTGGTTGAGTTCACATACAAAAATGGGTATCAGGAGTCAATGAGGATGAGTCTTTTTGAGGCATTGTATGGACGAAGTTGTAATACTCCCAGCAGCTAGAGTGATCTAGTGAACATAGTGTTGATTGGACCAGATATGTTGGTAGACATGGAGCAGGAAATGCATGTGATCAAGAAATATCTAAAGGCAACACAAGATAGGTAGAAGAGTTATGCACATTGAAACGGGTTGTTCAAGGAGTTATAGGTTGGGGAACATGTGTACTTGTGCATCAAATCGAACAAGAGATCCTTGTGGATTGGATCATGTGCCAAGATGGCACCATGGTTTTGTGGACCCTTCAGTATTGTTAAGAGAATTGGGCTAGTAGCCTATCGACTTGGACTACTTCGATAATGAAATTCCATGATGTTTTCCATGTATAATTTCTTAAGAAGTATGTTAAGGATGTTGATTATGTGATTGATTGGTCTGTATTGCAAGTGGAACCAGATGGAGAATTCCAACTAGAGCCTAAGTGTATATTACAGAAAAATGTGCTCATGCTCCAAAACTAAGAAATAGAGCAAGTTAAAGTGCAATGGAAGCACTTTAGGCCCGATGAGGCTACATGGGAGATCTGGATCAGATGTCGGCTATGTATCCTTCCTTGTTTTTTGATTGAGGCAAAGCAGTTTTTATATGGTGCTTTGGTATATGCTTTGATATGGTGTTTTGGTATATGCTTTGATATGGTGTTTTGGCATATGTTTTGATATGGTATCTTGGTATATGTTTTGGTGATATTGCTATATGTACATATGTAGATAGATGTAAATATCGCCATAAGCTAAGTTATAGAGCTCCAATAAGCATGGGTGTTATGTCATTATGATGGTCATGTTGTTATGTTGTCATGTTACTATGCTATCATGTTGTTATGTTATCATGGTTTTATGATGTCATGCGGGTTGGTATTCAATAGGGTGATCATTGTAAATACTGCATCGAGCTATGTTATAAAGCTCCATGAGAATTATGTCTTCCTTCTAGTAGTTTTTCTGAAGTATATGTGTGATTGAACACCAAGGATGGTGTCCCCCAAGGAGGAGGGTCCTGCAACAACCCTGGTGAAAATTCCATGTAATAAAAGTTAAAAATAATAAACATGGTTGATGGGACACTTATTCCAGGCTAAATGTTGGGCAAGAAATCCTAGGGGTTGTTCGTTTGGTTTATTATGGCTAAGGAAATTGGCAAAGGCAATGACTAAGAATTTGGAAAGGAAAAATGTCATTTTTTGCACAATTATTTATGAAAATAATGAAAAATAGGAGAAAATGAGGTGAAAGGTCACAAATTGCATGTGAGGAGGAAAATGAAGAAAATAGAGGCCTCATTCATAAAAAGGCTTCTGAGGATCAGTCGGTAACCTTTTGTCAGTTTAGTTTTAAAGCTCTCTCATTATTATCTCTCTCTCTCTCTCTCACTCTTTGATACTTAGAGTTTTCTTGGAGCACTTTGGCATTGGAGCAAGAAAGGCAAAGAAGGAAAGAGGAAACAAAGATTGAGCAAAGGAAAGGTAGGATCAAGTGTCTACAATAGGATTCATTATAGGTATCTATTTGCATATTATTTTCCTTGCTAGATTTGGCATGCATGGTATTCCATGTGGTTCTTTTCTATCATGGCATGGGTTTTGCCAGGTGTGATAGTGTTCTTCAGCCTAGCCTTGTCATTTCCTGATAGCCTTGATGAGATGGGTTCTCATACTTCGGTTGAGCTAGATTGTGAGATGGATTCGAACCTAAGTGGGGTGGACCTCCGAAATGACAAACACATGGCCTAGCGGTCCTGAACCAGATTGTGGATCACGTAAAGCCATTGGCCTAGTAACCCGTCAGCTAGACTGTGGGTTGCGGTAAAGTCAGGATTGTGTGCCTCAGTGGGCCTAGGAATTCTTTCTTATGAATGGCGGGATATACGGTAAATTCAACAGGTGGATTGCTCCCCGTTGTGCCTAGTAGTCCCGGGATGGGATGTATAGTAAATCCTGGAGAGTGGGTCTCGATGTAGGTCCTAGTGATCCCTAGATTAGACTGTGGATTACGTTAAAGCCTAAGAGACTAGGAGGCACTCAAATTCCTCATGGTGGTAGGTGGATAATTCCAGTGGCATCCATGCTTGTTTGGTTCTTTTTGGTGTGTTCTATTTGGTCCCACATTCATGCTTGGAATATGACATGGGGGTGATTGGCTAAAGAGAGACTTCACTCAACCAATCTATGGTCGGGTGGAACGTGGTTTATGCATTTATTAATGAGAAATTCATTCCCTTGATTTTAGTGTGTAAATGTATTGGTTTATATGTGGAATCTATGGCTATTATATCGAAGGTATTTCTGTTGTTACTATGTTGGTTATATGTATGTTTTATGACGACTATGTATGGTTCTCATCATGTTTTTACTTGTAAATGAATGGACAATGTATGTATGACCTAATAGATGATAATGCAACAAATGGCATGAGGGAACAATGGCTCATAGCGATTCTCATATAAGTATGATATCCCTATACTTAATTATGTTTTTTACACCCGTAGATTACATGTTAATGATATGTTTAACGAAATGTCTATCATGGCTAGTAGGGGTTTGGTTAAGGTCTTGTTTAAATGATTGCTTTTGCAACATTGTTTCCCTGTTATTTTACTGCTTTTAAGATGTCATTCCATTTTGGGCAGTGACTTGGCCTATGAGCTTGAAAAAGTGGCTCAAATCCCAAGGTTGTTGGCATAGGATTGGAAAATTTGGTCCCTGGACGCTGGCAGGAAAGCCTGTGAGAGCAAGTGGAGGTCCTTGGATGTTTTTATGCCTATAACATGAGAGTGACTAGAGGATAAGTGACCAAAACATTCAACAAGACCTAGGGGAAAGTTGCCTGAAGTATTGACATGAACCTCAGGGGTCCTGTAGCTAATGTGGAAGCTTTGTGTATTGTGTTTCCATTGTTTCCATTTCCTTAAGGTCGCATAGGAGGTTGAATCTAACCATAGTATCCTCTCGCCGCATGTTTACCATGGTTGGCCGGTTACTTGGGTAGATGTGGGAGGAGGGTGTTACAAGAACGTTATCTCTAAATCTATACACTTGAAGGAATTTAACAAAACGTTGGAGATAGGCCCAACTACCTATGTATAGGCTCCCTATTATATAAACTGATACTAGTGGTTTTAAATAACGGAATAACTGACTTAAGGTTAAGTAAACCACAAACACAAATCTTGAAAACTTTCAAGAGATATGATATAAGGAATGTCCTCAGAACCCTAATACACTCTGAATTCCAAACACATAAATAACCTTGACTTGAAATATACAAATGGAAGAGGAAACCCAAAACCCATGACAACTTACAAAACTGGAAGGCAAATTACCACCTTTAAGTCCATATAGAGAAATTGTGTAGATACCAAACACCAAAAACCAAAACCATGCTATTTAAAAAAATACATGTGGGGTCAGTACCTTGGACCATTGAGGTGGGTAGAACTACCACCAATTCAAAGGCTAGACCAGTCTCTGTTTTATGTAAAAGCAATATGAAAAACATTGACCCCCATCAATGCTCCCAAAATTGAAGGATAAGATGCAAATGTATGCCGTCTTGACACCAGAACAAGAGCTAATGTGAAATTGACCAAGGGGAGGAAACAAACGTCCTCCACATCTAGATAGTACCACAAATAAGGACCTGGAACAAATAGATGAAGAGAGACTCTCTCCACCACCCCAACTAATGCTATCCAATCAACACCCTAGTAAAAAAAGCCATGCATTTATAATGGGAGGATTACGTTTCATGAACCAATGCTTGAAAGAATTTACCAAAATATGTGATGTCCGGGAATGGACATGTGTAAGGCCTGGAACACATTTTAAAACACACATTCCTCCCATAGATCATGCACTCATCAATGATCTCACAGAACCATCTGTCAAGTTCTCCCAAGGCAAGGGCCAATCCACCCTGAGAAACCTGGTTCATATCAATTGTAGAATGATAAGCATCAATGTGAAAAAATACATCGTACCTCCTCCAATGTTCAACTACCTCCCTGCATTTAACACAAGTGGACTTGTTTTGGTGACCCCAACTCTGGGAACGACGTTCATGACATGCGACAACAAGTGAATAAACATGTGTAGGGTGTGGCACATGTTTCAAAGACTGCTAACCTGCTCTACACTCTCACCATTAGCATGTTAATGGATTAAATCTGTCATTACATGAGCCATTAATGACACCCCCATTGGGGATTAATTTTTGGTTACTTGAACATAATGTTTTCTTCTTCTTTTGAAGATGCAATGATAATAATTGGTACTAAGGAATATAAAGGAATTATTTTAACCTTTCAAGAGTTTTGGTATGCACAATAATCTCTCATTCATTTAAAAGAATATTATGTGAATGGACATAAAGATTTTATTGCAATATTTTAAAAGCCTTTTAATGTTTATCGAATTGTTATTTTTTCTTTAAAAAAAAACAATTCCTTGGTTTTTTTCGACAAAATATTAATTTAATGTCATTGATGTCAACTCTAAGATTTGACTTTGACTAAACACTGGTCATTGATGTCAAACAATTAATGAACGCTTTGTATTTTTGTATGGATTACATCAAGTTGAAAGCTCCACTTGGATGGCTGGACATACCACATGTTAGAGAATAGTGATGATTAAATACTTAAATCTAAAACCATGACTATTCAACACATGAAACTAACCTAGAACCATAGACACGACATTATTTGGCCGATGACGTCCTCGCTTATTGAGGTATCGAAACTCAAATGGTTCATATTCTGATGGATCAACATTTAAATCAATTTCCCAACCACTGTTTTTTCTGCTGCTTCTTCTTTTCTTTGTGGGGCTAAGGAAACTCTTCTTTTTCTTCAAAGATGGATCAAGAGAACCCAATCCAGGTGTGAAGTCAAAATCAGTAACGTGCAAATTATTGGCTTCATCCAACATTTTTTTAAGCATACCAGTCAACTGGATTGTCTTTGCCAAAGTAGTAGGAGGGTTATTGAAAATGAGATGTGTATAGCTAAACAACTCCTCCCTTGCCAAATGAAGTGCCTCGGCATCTGCATCAACAACATTTGTGGCCATAAGAGTAGCATCGACATTTGCATCATGGTTTTGAGCCTCTATATTGATCTCAGGTGGGTCATTGTGTTATCCTCTGCAGGCTGATGAAGCAATGGATTTGAATTATCCGAGTGGAAATACAACCAATTAACCTTTATGGCATGCTTGCAAATGTTTCCACGGATAGACCATGGACATTCACATGTTATAAAATCCTTACGATACCAGGTGACAAGGTATTTTTTACCTCGATCTGACTGACTTCTCACCCAATAAGCATGGGTTATGTTCTCATGAGGACAACAATCAGTGTCCATAATTTTTCTTGCTCGTTCCATTGATGATTCTAGCTGCTTTTCTCTCTTGTAGTTGTTTAGAAATCCTTCTTCTTTTAAGATTTCCTTGAACCGATAACAAGGTTCAACTGTTGTTAGTAACATATGCAGTAACCAATCCATCCTCCGGGCACATTTTTTCCTTCTATCAGATAGAAATGTTGTTTTTAGGTAACAATGGTATGACTCAACAGCATTATTGGTCTCTTGATTTGCATGAGGAAACTCCCGACAACCTTTAACCCACATACCTAATTGCAAATAGAACGATGTCAGCCTCACTATATCACCTTTATAAAAGAAAAAAATGCATATAATACAAAAAATAATGTTTACTTACGAATCTTATCTCCAGTGACCCAATTTTTGTTGAAATAGTCTAAGAACTTCTCTTCATCTGCAAACTTGATAAAAAATTGATTGATTGCATCTTCCACTTCATAATTGAGAGTGTGTTTCATGATGAAACCTAACTCACTGAACATCTCTTTGGCTTTTATGGAGCTAGCGGCCTCACCTCGAAGTAATTTAAACTCAACGACCTATCCTATTCTTAGTTTTGAAATTCTTGGCCATCAAAGGAAGACAACAAAGCATTTCAGAAGGGTTTCAATTTGTGATTGTTTGCATTTTCATTTGAATACTCTTATCTTTGGTTTTGGGTTATTTGTTGGGGATTAATTTAGGTTTGTCATGAATGTTTGATTGTAGGTTCTCATCAATTTAATTACTGATTAGGGCACCATTTTAGGACAACGAAATTTCTTTTGTGTTGTTTTAGACCTTCCTCATGTGAACAATGAAAGGGATTTTGTTTGTTATTGATAGACCTATTGCTTACTCCAACTCGGCCTCAATATCTGAGCAACACAAGTCAAGATTTTCGGCCTTATCTCATACCTAATCTACCTTGATGTTGTCATAAGAAATCATCTATTCATCCTTTTGGCCTCTTGTGGTTGTTATGCCCATGCTTGCACATCACTTATGAGGGGTTCTGTTGGGTATTTCGGTTCTATAAAGGCATCTCCATACACAAGTTTTGTTTATGTTGTATGGTCTAATCAATTCAAAACTTCGACTAAAAAAAATAATCCATAACACTGGGCATGTCCTATAGTTCAGGATTTTGGCCTTCATCGAATAAATCTTGGTCTTAAACAAGTGAAATCACCACAGTTCTTCATCCTTCAATTTTGTGCTTCTCTTTAGTGCCTCGACCTTGATAGTAACCATTACAAGACTATGTTTTCAGTTTCAGACATGTAACGATGTTTTGTTTTGATTTGGAAACAACTATAGTTGTTTTCGACCCTTAGCTATAGTGAGTCAATTACATATTTCACGTCCTTAGCGTTATAGACCTAAGCATCATTTCAAGACCAAGAGTCATTAAGTTATGAACTATTTTAAGGTAGAACTATTATATTAGTGACCTTTTCTTGATTATATTCATAATTATTCATAAATGTGTGTAATACCTTTAAGTAAGTCGACCTATACAACTAGCTTGGTAACAATATTCAATGAGAGTTGATTGACATTGAGGAGAATGTCATATGAGGCGTCTTTCAACTAGAGACTTGGTTCTATTGTCTATATTTGAAGCTTGAAGTGATAAAATCATTACAACAGTAAGAGTCTCAAACTGTCATCATCTTATTGGCATCTTGTCACCTCCTTGTGTGAAACATATAAGGAAGACATTGAAGTATTAAGTGCTTAGTGAGATAGTGCGTGACTTGATTTGATGTGCCAATAAATATTGGTATTCTAAAGTAAGAGCAGTCGAAGGTTGCATCTATATACAATGATAAAAATAGAACCTTGAAATAATAATAACCTTGTCTATGATGCAATAGTCTTGAGAATTTTAACAGTGACTTGACAATACTGAATATATTGTTTATGTAATAGTGAGATGTTTTATATCACAATGGGATTGTGATGACATCCTTACATGTCAGCAGTAGATGATGACGCATCAGTGATTTTATATGGCACCAATACTTTGATTATTTGAGCAAATATAAGACATATGCTAGTAGCCCTCCTTGGATAGAGTTTAAGAGCATTACAAGCAGGTCATAGGGATGATCTAAGGCATCTAGGACAAAGTTATCATCACACCTTAGTACTAGGTACTTGCAGCAATATCAACAACTTGGCACACTCGTTTGGAAAAACTGCTTCATGAGCCTTTGAAAAGATAAATAAGTTGGATTAACTAATGCTTTGAAAAGATTAATAAATTGCTAAGATATATTGATTCACCCCCTTCTTAGTATTTCCAACACTAAAAACATGACCTTTAGACACTTCATTCAAATTAAAGATCAATATGGAGTCCCATTTATCCATAGCAATATCTCTAAAACAATGTCTATTGTTGCAGACATTTTTTCAACTTGAAAAAATTCATCATAAAAATGTTTGGTATGAATTTAAATTCCAAATTAGAGATCAATATTTGAATCCATTGTATCCAAGATAATACTTATAAAACGATGTTTGTTGCAATCTTTTTTAAACTTGAAACAAGTTCATCATGTAAATGTTTCATATAGATATAAATTCCAAATTAAAAATCAATATTTGAATCTCTTATATCCATAACAATATTTCGAAGACAGTTTTTATTGCAAACATGTTTACGCGTGAAACAATTTCATAATGAAAATGTTTTAGTACAAATTCATTTTCTATAAGACAAAGTAACTTCCTACATATTTACCAGTTGTAGTTGCAATTTTGAGTTAATACTCTGCTCATTGACTCCCTCGAGTCCACATTTTTAAATTATATTAATAACAATATTTTTACAGGTCCCTTTTGTATGATCAAGGGCAACAGGTAGTGCTAAAACTTTTGTGTGATAGAGAGCTGTGGAATAATATATAATTTGTTACTTTCAGTCGAAAAAGAAAAGGTGGGTTGGCACAGAGAAGGAGCGCGGAACAATCATTTCGCATCTTCACTTTTAAAAGTGGGGACCCAAAGGGGCACATGGTGTTCAGCAACTACGAGTCAACGCGGACTGCTCAAGAACAATAGTGCTAAACGCGTGCACGAAGTGTCAAAAATTGGATGATAGTGGGTATTGGTCTTCATTTAAAGCCGAAGCCTCAAGCTTGTGCTCTGTTTCCTCTGGTCCATACTACCTTTCAGAGCTTCAATCTTGGTTTCCTGCTCCCTCACCACTTGTTACAGTATTGCTATCTGTTCATCCAAATTCCAATGGGACAACCCACATCCACCCAGCGTGATACATCTGCTTCTGCTTCTGCATCTTCTTCATCCTCTTCTTCTGCGTTGACTCCTAGGGGGCCTGACGTTCAGAAATCATTTGCTATTAAATCCAGAGGATTGCAGGTCCTGCTTGACCAGCAGGAATTGGAGCCTGGACACATCAATCTTTCTCAGATAAAAGCATCTTCTGCTTCTGCTTCGGCTAGTGCTTCTGCATCTTCTTCCTCCTCTTCTGCATCGACTCCTAATGGCCCTTATCAAGTGTTCATCAACCATAGGGGTCCCGACGTTAAGAAATCATTTGCTAGCTTTCTCTACCGTGAACTTAAATCCAGAGGATTGCAGGTCTTTCTTGACCAGCCTGAATTGGCGGCTGGACACCTCATTCCTTCTCAGATAAAAGCAGCCATTCAAAGCGCTTCTGTCCAGATCGCGATTTTCTCTAAAACCTATGCAGAATCTAAGTGGTGCCTGGACGAGCTGGTCCACATGCTCGAAACGACGCGGAGGGATACAATAAGTCAGAGGGCTACAATTCTTCCCGTGTTTTACGAAGTTAAACCTTCTGAGCTCAGGCGGACAGACAGAGGAGCATATGCTAATGCCATGCGAAAACACAAGCAACGATATAATTTGGAAACAATCGAGAAATGGAAGAAGGCTCTTTCTGATGTTGCAGATATAAGCGGCTTCGAGCTAGAGGCGTGCAATGGGTGAGCATCTTTCACTATCCCAATCTGTGCTACATATTAATTCGCAAATTTATGTTGTTTTTTCCGTAAATTGAGTTGATTGAATTGGTTGAGCCAGAGGCACATTTTACAGTCTTGTGAAATTTTTCTCATTTCAGTCAAAATAAAAAAAATTTAAGATCAGTAATTAAGATGGAGAAGATGGAGATGGATCTAGATCTATACTAGTAAGTAAAATTTTAATTGATAGGTACATAACCAACTTAGGTTGGCCTGTTTACACTAGTTATTTTACCTTTCTCTGAATATGAATATTCAGGGACGAGGTGGA
>APFE031367165.1:0-12936 GCA_000404065.3 Pinus taeda
TTTTGTAGCTGAGTGTGATGTGTGTCAACACCACAAAGGAGAAACAGTCAAATCCCCAGGCACATTACAGCCATTGCCCATCCCTACCTCAATCTGGACGGAGGTTTCTATGGATTTCAGGCAACAAGTCAGTCATCATGGTGGTTGTGGATAGACTTTCTAAGTATGCTCATTTTTGCGCCCTACACCACCCTTTTACACCAGCTTTGGTGGCTCAATCTTTCATGGACGAGATCTTCAAATTGCATGGCATGCCCACTTCCATTGTGTCTGATCGTGACCCGATCTTCACCAATGACTTTTGGTAGGAAATCTTCAGGCTACAAGGTACCCATCTACAACTCAGTACTTCCTATCATCCCCAAACTGATGGTCAAATTGAAGCAGTCAACAAATGTTTGGAGACCTACCTCAGGAGCTTCACTTCAGAAAAGCGACATCTATGGGCACAGTGGTTACCTCTAGCCAAATGGTGGTATAATACTAACTATCATGCCACCACCAAAATGAATCCTTATGAAGCCGTTTATGGTCAACTCCCTCCTTCACCTAATTATTATATCCAGGGATACTCTAAGGTACAAGCAATGGATCAACTCCTACAGAACCGCGCAACCATGCTAGCCCACCTCAAAGAGAATCTCCATCAAGCTCAAAATCGCATGAAGAAACGGGCATAAAAACATCATTCAGAGCACAAATTTTAAGGGGATCGGGTGTTCTTGAGGCTGCAACCATATAAGCAAACATTAGTCAAAGACAAGGGTTGTCAAAAATTATCTCCAAAATTCTATGGACCGTATCAAATACTTTAGCGCATCGGAGAAGTAGCCTACAAGCTAACCTTGCCACCCAATGCAAAAATCCATCCCATCTTCCATGTCTCATGCCTCAAGAAAGTGATTGGGAACCATTGCAGAATTCAAACCAATCTACCGAAATTAGATGAAGAAGGTTCAATTTGGCTCCAACCTGAACAGGTTCTCGACATGCGAACGACACCTACATGGCCGCATGATCAAGGAAGTCCTTGTCAAGTGGAAAGACACCTCTCTAGAAGATGCGACCTGGGAACTAGCCACTGTTCTTCTGTAGTTTCCGCAACTTCAGCCTTGAGGACAAGGCTATTTTATGGGGGAGGGCATGTTAGGGTCCAACCCTAACCCCCTTATTTATGTAATAGGGTCGAGTCATAGTTATAATTAGTTAAAGAGTCAATAAAGCCCATATTAATAATTGTAAGTGGTTGACCCGCATTTGAAGAAGGGACCACAGTTAGTTGCAAATGGACCATGGTATTAGATAAATGGTATTAATTTATTAATAAGGACCATGGTACTGACCCATGGTATTGCATGTATGAATCCTATATAAAGGATAGAGACTCCCAGTGAGGAGTGTCATGTCTTATTTTGTAATTGAGCCCAGCTCTATTGGAGGTTGCCCCCTTGAAGAGGCAAGTGAACATTGCTTTCCTTTCTGAATAATAAAATACATGTTGTTATTTCTTATTGTTCTATGTTCTAGGTATATTTCTTCGCATATTTGTTATTCTAGTATCTTCTCGCAGGTCAAGAGCATAACAATACCACATATTCAGTTGTCAAGTTTACATTGAAATGGAAACAATACCCCAGCTACGAAAACAAGGCCAACATATCATTGCTACTTCAACAAGTGATGGAAAACTCATCATCACCGCAACACATGATTTACAAAGATAAGGCCAAACACTATTTTTCTTTGACAACTGATGGAAACACAACATCACTTTCAAAGTATAAAATGCAACACATAATAAGACCAACCATCATTGTTGCTAAACAAGTGATGGAAAGTACATCATCATTTTTACATTTTAAAATGCAACAAATGATTTACAAAAGCACGACCATGACAAGCTAACATATCTAGAAACCATTTTTCACTTATCAAGGTGAATGGGTCACCTCCTTGTGGCAATTTTGCTTGTCGAACAATTGTTTCACTTGGTTCATCCACCGACACTTTGTCTTTAAGGTGCTATTGTAGATGGAGCCTCCAACAATTGGCTCTTTGATGTCCACTTCTGTCGCAATGACTGCAATAGGTTTTCTTCCTCCAGATTTTCTTAACATGTTTCTTTCCCTGCTGTCAAGAGGGTCTTTCATACCTCATCCTTTTTTGTGCTACCATTCTTTTACAACACTTAGAAAATGTACGGTTATGTAATCCACAAAAGGTACATGTTTTTCGATGCCATGTTTTACGCTTATCATTAAAAACATAATTATAATCGAAATGAATATTTGAAAATCGAAACTGGTTATACCTTTCCTCATTGTCTCTGATGTCATTATGGCGATGATAGCTTGCCTCAGCTCTTTCCCTGCAATGGGCATTGCCATGGGATGATGGGGATGTGTTTCCATCATTCTCTTCCCTCGACGATTTCTTGGAAGAATCTGACACCTTTGAGCATTCTCCTTTGGTGTATCCCACGCCTGTAAATTGAGGTCTTTGCACAACCTCCAATGGTTGAGTTATGCCTTGGTTATTAACACCAAGTTATTTTTCCTCCTCGTGCCTCGTCTTGGTAAGGAGCCTCATGTTTGTCCCTATAATTGGGATATCCAAATCTCCAATAGAAATCATACTATGTGAAGATGAAACTGAAAGAAAATCAACATCTTTTACCTCCTTGTTATAGAAATATTTGGGCACTTCAACCCCAATCTTATATGTCGATAAACTAGGGCTCTTTAACCCCTAAAAGTGTTGTTTCATACCCTAAAGGATCATGGTCAACTAATTACATCATTCCCCAGAAGTTCCACCTGAAAAACCACTAAAAGCTGGACCATAATGACATCTCCACTGTCAGGGTGCGATGCATACTGGCTTCTACACTAGCTAGGTGTGATGCATACTGAAGAGGCCTTCTGTGGGGTGTGATGAGCGAGAATGGACAAATGTTTGAGACAGTTTGCTAAGTGGATGCTCATGGAATATTCTAGAAACTTCTCCTATGACACTTGCCTCTTTGAATTTGCCAAGGGATGAGTAAGAGATCCAAGAAATCTCCAAGTGGAACCAAGAACATGTGGAATGACACTTATCAAAAACCCAGAGATGACTTAGACCCTTGCAGAAATCTATAAATGGGTCCCTCATCTGAGAGATCTGGAGGCTGAAATTTTGTAATTTGTAAGGAAGTGTTGATAGTTTGTCTTTCAGAAAGAAGCATTATATTGTTGGGTGATCTTGCTTTTCATGAGGTGAAGAGGGCTTTGATGCTGGGAGGATGATGCTAGATCATGCAGCTGGGTTGTGATTCTCCCTTCTATTTTAATAAAGTTCTTTGAGTTTTCCTCCATACAATCGTGTACTTGTGAATCTTGTTATTTGTGAATGCCATTGTATTTTCAATGTATTTCTGACTCTGCATTGTTTATGATATAATAGATCGAGATGCTTTGATGTTGTTTTGTTACTTTGTTTCTACATGTATTCTCTAAGCGGGACAAGTTGGAGAGGAGTTGCAAGCTCTATAAAGGGGGAGAGAAATTAAGAAAGGAGTCAAGTGGAAGATCCAGGTTGGTCCCTTTGCTTCTCTGTTATCTATCATACATAGAAGACATCACAAATTGCTTTGATTTTGTTTCTAGGATAGTTGCCAATCCTAGTGGGGCTAGCAGATTGAAAAGACACTAGTTTTCCCGGAAACAAAATGGCGACTTCGTTGGGGAACGAATAGATGTTTTGTTTGTTTTGTTGTTTGTTTTATAAACTATAGACGGAGCCTGAAGTTAGCCAGATAGCCTTCGAACTGCTCTTGCTCTGCAATTGCAAAGTAGATGAATGTTGCTTCGGTCAATCTTCGGTTTACTTTATGATTTGAACATCTGAATTACAAGCATTATAGATGCCCTTTTGGTAGCTCAGTAACCTCCCAAGATCATACCCTTGTACTTTTCTCTTTACTGTCCATAATAACTCAGCTTAACTCACTAAAATCAGCTGCAAATTTGAGCCAAAACCCATCTCAATTGTTCTCCTTGGCCCATTGCACTGTTTGTCACTGGAAGCCAATATGCATCGCACTTCCCGAGTGTAGCAGGTGTGATGCATCCCTATTTCTGTGCAGAAAAAGTGAGATGAATGAGTAATCCTATTTCTCCTCCTGAAATTTAGGGTTTTTTGTCTTTGTTTTCAGCTCTATTTAGTTGTTTTGCTGCTTATGAATAGTATCTCATTGTTGAAGCCTGCTTGCTTTACATAGTTCAGCCTCCATTGATTAGGATTAGTAAATGTTTTTATGTATTTTTTGATCATTTATAATCTTTTGATAAAAGGTTGCTTGAATCGATCTATCATTTGGTACAAAAGTGTCGTAATTGTCGTTTTGTGTCAAAAAAGAGAAGTGTTGTTGAGTCTTCCTTCTTTGGATAGTTGATTGAACTTTTTACATGTATTTGATTTGATCTGTTGATATTTGAAGTGTCAAAAACATCTTCTATTTGAAATTGAAAAGTGTCATTTGATTCTTCCTTTCATTTTGAAAAAGAAAAAGTTGAAATGTCGCTTTGAAGAAAATATTTCAGATCTATACTTAGTTTTCCTTTTTGGCATTTTTAACATTAAGGGGAACGAAAAATAAATACATGCATTTGCATTTGGATTTAGACTGTGTGCAAAAAATGATTTAGGAAAAGTGCACTTAGTGTGTGCTCTTTGCTCTATGTTTGAAAGAATCGTAATCTTCTTTCCTTAGTAGATAGGATTTTCATTGCTAAAAATAAACAACGATTGTTTATCATTGTAGATTGCATTTTTAGGAATTTTACATATACATAATGCAGTGAACCATTGAAAGGAAAAATTCTAAACAAGATCAACTCTAAGATAAATTTCAATGAACTTAACAATGCTTTAGAACCTAATGCAACACATTTAGAGGTCTAGGCTAGAGACGTGTTCCGGCGTTGTAAAATATAGTAACTATCGTTTTCATTGAAGGTTGGGTGATTCCTCCTCTTTAATACAACAAGTGCTAGCATGGACTTGTGCTCCCCGTATCATCGATTATATATTGGGAGACCACAATATGCTTGTATCCTTTATCCATAGGAAACCGTGTCTACCGCCCTATTGATCGCAATGCACTGAACACATCATTCAGGAAGATTAATTGCGGTACATAAGTCCTTGATTTCTCTTTAATTTACCACCAAGGTGTATATTGCAGTTTTGTGATTGGTTTGGTAATCCCTCTATCTAGATTTCTAGAGTAGTCACTTTCATTCCTTTTTAACTCCTTAAAAGAAAAGGTCCATCTGAGCACTTGTCACTTTAGGCTCATTAAAAATCGAAGGGGACTAGTGTCATCTTTAGCTTTTTATCGACTCTTAAAAATTTAAAAAGCAAAGTTGTGTCAAAGTGTCTTTAAAATTTATTTAATTCGGAATAACATCCATGTTCCTTCGTTGATCTTAGGTTGAGATAATGGAGTCCACCAATCATGGAATCCCTCTTGATGGGAATCCTAGTCCATTTTCTTCTTAGGGAAATATTGGTGCTCCGTATATGGCCACATTGTCCCTTCCAGGAATCACAATTGCTCTACTAGTATGGATTTTATCAAGCTTTGTCGTTCAAAACACCATGATTCGTCAGAAATCGAATTAGCAACCAGCTGATACTCAAATTGACCCTTGGCCTTCTTCTTCATTTGTTTCTCCCTCCCCTTCTTTCTCTTCGCTTGGTGACAATAGTGATACTAGTAACCAAGTAGATGAGAAGAAGAATAAAGGGAAGGAGAAGAATAAGAAGTTAGTTAAGCAAGGGGGCAACCATGAATCATCTGGTGAAAAACTGCACGCTAAATCTCCCAAATTTCCTTGCATAATTTGTAGGGGATACCATTTTCATCAAGAATGTCCATGCATGCCTCGGATCTTGAGAGAATGGCCCCCCCGTTTGCACCATCCGGTGTCATCAAGCTCTAGCTATCATGTTGACAACACACCATCAACTAGTAATAGTGAAGTTCACTGACAAAAAGGAAAGGTCAAAACTCCATGTAGACTATGTGAAGGGGACCATACCCTTCCCCGTTGTCCTTTCTTGGATGAGGCCAAGAGAGTCTTGTATAACCATCTTGCTTCACTGTAGTGACTTCCACCTGGATACAAGAAACTCTCACCAAGTCCTTTACTAGTTGAAAATCTGACTGACATAACTCAATTATCGGTCGAAACACCTATCGCTGAGAGTGAATCTTCTGAGTCCATAATGGACCAAAATCAGCAGGTCGAGATGGCAGTCGACCCAATTTTACCTTCAGATGATGCCATTCCCAAAGAGAGTGAGAACGATACTATTCAAATTCTTTTTGTTACTTCAGAGCCCGATGAACTTGGGGGCAATCCACCCGTTCCTTCATAATAGGAAGAGAATCCCCTAGTTCCCCCGACTCAAGGGGTTAATTGAACCATTTATTTGGTACCCCCTCCAAGCAGTCTAGTTACTTACTGCGATTGGAATTGACTAGCAAGATCCTGTATTCCTTCTAATGTACCATACTGGGTCATAGTCCAAGTTTACAAAATGATTGTGCCTGGCACTATCATAGATGAAGGGGCTTTAGTGAGTATCATTTCCTCAACTGCTTGGAAAGCACTTGGTTCACCGTCGCTTATGCCTATTACATAGAATTTGTCAGGTTTTAACAAAGGAACCAATCAACCGTTAGGGATCCTTCCTAAGTTACCAATTACTTTGGGAAGGAAAACCATTCACTTGAATGTGATAGTAGTCCAAGGGCCGTTAGATTACAATCTACTCCTTGGGCATGACTATGTTTACAACATGGAGGCTATTGTTTCAACACTCTTTCGAGTGATGTGTTTCCCACATGAAGGAAAAATCGTCACTATTGACCAGCTTTCATTTCCCGGTTCAAACATAACTCCAAGTCAAACATCATCCCTAAATGGTCCTTTTGCATCAACAGTATCTCTTCAATCTTCATTCCATCCACCTGATTGCCGAGAGTAGTCTAGTGAATGTAACAAAGCTTAGGGGGCATGCACCCTTGTCTATTTGGCGGACAAACCCAACTGAAAAGATAGGTTTCCCTATAGGTTATGTGATTGGTCTGAGACACCATTCACCTTCATTTATTTGGCAAACGAAGCCAAGGAAGTGTTTTGTCTGCTCCATGGATGAAACAATCCTGCTTAACCGCAATAATTTCCATATGGTTACCTGGAGACTCTCCTTTTTTCGATGCTTGGGGGCATGCAAACCTTTTTATGCAAGCTAAAAACGACCAATTTCATTTTTTAGCTTTTTAACTTTTTAGCTTGGTAGCTTTTTAGTTCTTAACTTCTTAGGTTAGGTGATTGGTTTGACACACCATTCACCTTTGTCTGCTCCGCAGATGAAGCAAAGGAAGTGTTTGTCTAAACTGCTGATGAAACCATCCTACCTAACGTCAGTAGTTCCTTAGTTTTTTTAGCTTTTCTAGGTTTTTAGTTTGGTCATTTCTAGTTCGCATAAAAAATGAGCAATTTTATCGCATGGTTCAAGATCGTTAAAAAATAAACCTACCACTGAGCAATGCTATCACATGGTTCAAGCTCGTTAAAAAATAAACCTACCAATGAGCAATGTTATCACATGGTTCAAGCTCATTAAAAAATAAACCTACCACTGAGCATATGTTCCCCCAAAGTTTAGGCTCATTAAAAAATGAACCCACCTTCGGTAAATAACCTTTGTGATTGCAATTATATCAGCCTTTTGAACCTTGGTTGTGTTCCTTCCATCACCTCCATCCTTTTGGCTGATCATATGCTTTCACTTGATTTTTTACCATTTTTAGGAACAACTGCAATGAGTGGTCATGTTAGCCACCCTCTTCACATCACCATGTTTTGAGAAGTTCCAAGCTTACCTGGAACTAGTCGCTACCCTAAAATGCCACTCGTTCCTAAAAAACGAGTCTCCTTTAAACTCTTTTCAGACTCGTTAAATATGAAAAGATTGTCAAGCAATTGGCCTTTCTAGCTCGTTAAAGTGATTGGAAGTGCCATCCCTCTTGTATATTTTAATCTTTTTTCGAGCGCCTGTCTTTTTTGGCTCGCTAAAGTGATAAGAAAAGTCATCCCTTTTGTATTATTATCCTTTTTCAGACTTAAGGGATTATGCTACGAAAAAGAACTATTGGAGTTTCTTTTTCATCCCATTTCAAAATCTCTAAACATGAAAAGGACTGAGTTATCCTTGTTGTTAAACTCATTAAAACAATAGCGACAAACTTGTCCACCCAGACAAGAACGAGTTTCACTGTCGCTAGGCTCGCTAAAACATAGCAATAGGTTTGCCTGAAGGGCAAATTATAGAACAAGCATATGTTACCCTCCTCAAGCTTGAAAAAAATAAAGAGGTATTGGTTAGCAACGACTGGGGAAAAAGGGAAGAAAACTTGAAGAATTTTATTGGTAGCAGGTCGCTCTTGAAGATGACACTTTCACTCCATCACAATGATTGAGTCGGGTTGGGTTATTTCGTTCAGCGGTCATATCACCATTGGTCCTCCACACCATCCATTTTTGGGGTTAACACTACCAATCCATCTCAGTGTTGCCAATATGTTCAAGAGAAGTCATTCAGAGGATTCACCATCCAGTTAATGCCTCATCCACTGCAATATCTTCACCCTCCATTTTTCATGACCACCATTCCTGAACCTTGCATCGTCAGATCATTTTCATCTCCAGAAAATCATTTGCTTCATTTTGTGTCGTTGATGTGGGATTAAGGCCCTCCTATGACGGGTCACTTCTTATAGACATCAGCTCATTATCCAAGAAGTTGACTTAGAAACAACCCTTTCAGTACTTTGAAGCTTGCATGCCTCAATGGCAAGTTTCTCACTTCCAGCGACAAGTTTACATCAATGGCCTTCGACCGAAAGATTTTGCGTGGTGTTCGACATCGGATCATATATGCACACTACGTGAATTGCACTGTAGTACCTTGAGGGTCATTATCATTATCAGTGATTTCTCTCGCATCTGTTAACATCTTACATTATTGGCTGGTAATCAGGCGATGTCTTTCCATGTTCGACTTCACGACATCTTTTCACATGGATCGACTTGTACATCAAGTGAAGATTGAACGACATTGAAGACCCCAGATCTAGTTTCATCCATCCAGGCTGCAATATATTTAGGAATATAAAGACATCAAATGTACACAGAAGCTGCACAGATGATCATCCAAGCTAAGGGATGATGCCTCTACATATAAAGAATCATCAGTCTGCAACTGCAGGTGATTATCTGTTTTATGTACATGAAAATGAATTTATAAAGCTGAGCATGGGAATGCATGCCTCAGCTAGATCATGAAAATAATATGATGATGATGATGTATTGTATTGTATCTTATACAGGTCACCTTCCAGTTCAAATACCTCAGATCCTCATGATAAAGCATTTCACCCAACACCAAAAGATTTACGACTTCATGCTTTAGGTGGAAACTGTTATAGACATATTTGGGCACTTCAACCCCAATATTATATGTCGATAAACTAGGGTTATTTAACCCCTAAAAGTGTTGTTTCATACCCTAAAGGATCATGGTCAACTGATTACATCATTCCCAGAAGTTCCACCTGAAAAACCACTCAGAATTGGCCAAAACTAGACCATACTGACTGCTCCCTTGTCAGGGTGCAATACATACTGACTTCTACACTAGCCAGGTGTGATGGATACTAAAGAGGCCTTCTGTGGGGTGCAATGAGCGAGAATGGAAAAATGTTCGAGACAACTTGCTAAGTGGATGCTCATGGAATCTTTTAGAAACTTCTCCTATGACACTTGCCTCTCTGAATTCACCCAGGGATGAGTAAGAGATCCAAGAAATATCCAAGTGGAACCAAGAACAACAAGTGGAATGACACTAATTAAAAACCCAAAATGACTCACAACCTTACAAACATCTATAAATGGATCCCTCATCTGAGAGATCTGGAGGCTGGAATTTTGTAATTTGTAAGGAAGTGTTCATAGTTTGTCTTTAAGAAAGAGGCATTGTATTGTTGGGTGATCTTGGTTTTCATGAGGTGAAGAGGGCTTTGATGCTGGGAGGATGATGCTAGATTAGACAACTGGGTTGTGATTCTCCCTTCTATTTTAATAAAGTTCTTTTAGTTTTCCTCCATACAATCGTGTACTTGTGAATCTTGTTATTTGTGAATGCCATTGTATGTTCAATGTATTTATGTTTCTGCATTGTTTATGATATAATAGATTGAGATGCTTTGATGGTGTTTTCTTACTTTGTTTCTACAGGTATTCTCTAAGTGGGAAAAGTAGGAGAGGAGTTGCAAGCTCTATCAAGGGGGAGAGAAATAAAGCAAGGATTCAAGCAAAAGATCTAGGTTGGTCCCTTTGCTTCTCTCTTATCTATCATACATAGAGGAAATCGCAAATTGCTTTGATTGTTTGTTTCTAGGATAGATGTCAATCCTAGTGGGGCTAGTAGATTGAAAAGACATTAGTTTTCCCATAAACACTCCTCTGTCGATTCGAAAAAAACTGATGAGGGTTTCTCATTATCCATTGTTGGTGGTTTTCTAGCTATCTCGGTGCATTCCCGAACTTCTTTTCTCACATACCCAAGTCCTGCCTGACGGGGTAATTCTTCTACTTTGATGGGGTTGACCATGCCTTCGCCATTAATGCACAATCCTTTTCCTTCATACCCCATTCTCTTCAATAGTTTGGAGCCAATTCCTATGGTATGATTTTCAAAAACAGCGAAATCATCATTAGGACACATACATGAATTTAGAGAATTACTTTTTACCTCACATGGGTCACGTGAAAACTTTTCCAAGGCCTCATCCTTTGCTTGTAGCTATCGGAGCAAACTATGTTTCTCCTCTTTCTCTTCATGTAGAAGCATCTTCAATTCAACGTTATCTATTTGAAGACTTTGGATGTTGTGCTTCAGTTTTTCCAGGGCCTCTTCCATGGCTTGCAACTGGAGCTGCAATCGCTCCTTTTCATCTGTCTCATGGAATGACTGCTCACACGTTGATTGCTCACATCTGCAGTCCACTTAGAAAAGTGGCCGAAAAATGAAATGAGCCAATGGAAAACATGAACACACCATCAGATTTTTGGCCTCGAATAGTGCAAAATCATTTGTCAAATTTCTGAATTATGAGAAAGTGGAAATCTGGGGCTTAAGGAATATTTAGATTCCTCAAAGATTCCCTTCTCTGGATCCTCTGAAAATATGATACTCAGATCAGGAAACTGACTGCACCATCGGGTTCGTGTCGCTGAGAGGTGTAAGATCGACATAAAATTTATCCAATTTGGACACTGCAAAAATCTCACCCTCCTGGAAATTTTGCCCAATCATGGTTCCATGCCCAATCCTCTTGGGCACATTGGTGAAATGAAGGTTTATATAAATTATTGGGCAAATATCCCAAAGAATCTATTTGGTAGATTGGTATGAAGGTGAAATTAGTTGAGGAGGGGTTAGGTGGTCAATCCCCACCCCTCTCGTTTTAATACTTTACAGTTTTGAAAAATCCACAAACATTATTGTTGGGGGATCAGGTCCGCATTGGGCGGCCCGCCTCCATAACCTTCGTATTGGATTTTTGGCGCGTTTAATGTTTGGGCGCTGTTATGAACCAGCTCAAGAAAAGATAGATCAATGCCTTAGAATTCAGCCTCTTCGAGGGGGCAACCTCCTTTACATTACATAAATGAACAATTCTTGGATGATTCAAATGAAAAGACCTCCTCTGTATATATAGGAGTCTAAGGGGTCATAACATAATCAGAGCCGACATAACAATAATAATGTAAGGGCACAATAATAACAATAGTGGGCTTCTAAGGGGCACTGTTGCGGAGGTAAATCCCCTCTGCGGACAGAGGTGGATCCCACTAGCCCCAAAAGGGGTCTAGCAACAATCAATCACGCTGCATGCAAGTTTCTAGCTATATAATTTAAAAGTCGATCTAGGAAACCAACCTGGGATCCAACGCTTGTTTGTTGTGGGGGAAAGTGTCGCTCCTATCCTCTATCTCCGGCCAGTCGCTATTCGCACATAGATACCTGCACAAGTGAAGAATAACCCACAACAAGCATAAAATCCAAAAACATACAGCTATGTACCAGTCAAGCAAGATACAATTCACATATCATCGATGTAACACATGAATGAAACCATAATGACAGTCGCTTTGCATTAAAATAAATGAGAGAAGAGATTACAACCACTTAAGGCTTGACACTGTAAAACTCCTCTAGCTGGGTGGGCAGTCAGTCCGACACGTCTTGCAAAATCACTTTCTCTCTCAACGATCCGGCAGCATAACCTTACTTTCAACTTTTAGCTCAAAAACTATCTCTCTCACACTAGCTTGTTTGCTCTTTTGCTTTTGCCTCCAAAAACTAGCCTGTTCATTATGGGGAGACAGGCTTTTATAGATAAAGGGAGAGGAGATATACATTGTATGTGGACACATTCTGAGTTTGGGTAATGTCTCATAATAGCCATTGCCTTGGATAGAAAAGCCGAAACCCGGATGCTTTTGTGGGCTTTTTCCTTCAGGGAACTGAGTGAGTCGCAAGGGAAAAAGCATTCTAGCATGCGCTGGCCAAAAATCATGCCTAAATTGTGTGGTGCGGGCCGTGCTCTGGGACAGAGCGCTTATGGGCGCGCCCTCTTTGTAAGGACTGAGCCATTGGCGCGGGGTAATACACTGTGGGCCTGCGCTAATGGGAAAAAGGCATTTTCCAAGGCTAATCTTCAGAAGGTGTCTTCAGGGTTATTGAACTTCATACTCAGGAGGCCTCAATGCAAGTGTTTTCAAGTTATGTCACTGGTCACAGGTCCGTAAATGT
>APFE031367173.1:1676-13093 GCA_000404065.3 Pinus taeda
TCTAAAAATAGACTTTGCGCCAAAACTTGCCTGTGGGACCACTTAGTGAAGGCGACTCCTTTCCACTAAGCTCCATCATCTTGTTGCACACTTTTCAACAGGAAATGTTGAACTAGAACCGTTTCTATTTCTTGGTGTGTGGTGAGCTATTTTCCATGAGTATCTTTGATTTTTAAAATCCTGTTCTACAACCTATGATCCATGGTAGATTTGTGAAAAAACCTTGTATTTATTTCTCCTTTTAACCATTTTACCCTCGATTTCTGTTTCCAGAAAATCTCCTCTTGCTTGCATAAGCCTTCCCATTCTTATTGAACATGATTAGCCTATTCCTTACTCTCCTCTGTGAATCCATCTGTAATAATGGTTTGGTTAATTTCCTGTATTTTGCGTTCTACTACTTTTTTGGCTTCGAATATATTGCCAAATACATTCTTATTCTAGTCTTTAAGGCTTTGTTTAACGTGTTTCAATCTTTGCTGCAGAAGGAACATTTTAGTAACCTGAACTTGCATATCTTTTGTCCACCATCTTTTAATATTGTTGATGAAGTCAGGATGGCTAAGCCAAATGTTTTCAAATCTGAATGGTCGGTTTCTTGGAGTTCCTATAAAGGATGCTTCAAGTTGAATAGGATAGTGGTCTGAGCCTCCAAAAGGAAGTATCATAGATACCAGGTTATGGCCTGTGAGGATGAGATCCTCCGAAACCACGAGTCTACCAAGTTTAGAGGCCACTTTAGCTACTTCTCCCCTCTTATTATTCCATGTGAAAATTCCATTACTTGTCTCCATATCAATCAGTTTCATGTTGTGTATGAAATTCTAAAATGCTATAGAATCTTTGCCTAGTGATCTAGCTCCCCCTTTTTTTCCGATAGAGACCTGATCATATTGAAGTCCCCTCCCAGAATCGAGGGGATATTCGGATGTCTTGATTTTAACTCCTCCAATGAAGTTAGTAGTCTAAGTTTACCGTACGTCTTTTGTGGACCATAAACATTTGTGATTAAATAAAGTTCCTTGTCCCCCAAAGGTTGGATAACCACTGATAAATAGTTCCTGGATGCTTCAGCATCTAGGATGCCAAGTTTCTGAGGGTTCTAGAGTGTGAGAATCCCTCTTGCTACTTTGTCTACTGTAACTTCTAGGTATTCATATTTGATAAGCCATTTGCTATGTATCTCTCTTATTTTTTTACTGACCATTTTGTTTCCTAGATGAAAACCATATTTTGTTTTTCTTCTTTCATTCTATGGCTAATATTTCTTTGCTTCCTTTTACTTCCTAGATCTCTAATATTCCATGTTGTGTGCTTCATTAGGAAAGGTTTGTAAATGAGTGACTAGTTAGGTCTTTCATCTTACCTGAATCTATCATGAGTTTTCCACATTCTATTTGCAGCCCATTCAGTTTTTTCCTACATTTTTTCCTTCCTATGTTCCTAGGAGCTAGTCCTGATGTTGCCTTCATTGTTTTCACCCCTTTGTTGTCTTGAATATCATGGTTTCTTTTGAAACTTGAACCTTTTGCCTGGGTTCTCCATAGGAATAACTCTTGCACTCTATTAAACTCCTCTTGAGGTAGTGAATCCATTCCTTTGGTAGTTCCTTGCTCTAGGAACTTTTCGAGATCTAGATGCTCCCTATCAAGAATGTCCTGAAGTTCATGATCCTCTATTCCCACCTCGCTCGGGGCCATCTCTTTGTCCCTATAGAGTTCCATAGTGTGCAGCAAATCATCCTTTTGTTGGTTGTTTTTAGGCATATCCTCCATGCTCTCTTCCTTTTCCTTCTCTACAGGGCTTTCCTCCAGTATCTAGTTCTCTTTATGTCATTCCTCTTCTTCTTCTAATATCTTGAACCTATTCTGACTTATCTGCTTTACCTCATTGATTTTTTTTGGTACTTTCTCCCTCCTCTACCTCTGCTTCCCACTTTGTTGTAGCTTTTAGTTTCTTTCCCTGATGTTGCTTTAGTTCTGCTTACCACTTTGTTTAGGGGGCAGTCTCTGAATAGATGCCCGTGTTTGTGACATTTACGACATCTGAAAGGAATGTGCTCATAGTCTATAGTTTGCACCCATTCTTCATAAAAAACTTCTAGAATTATTTCATTCGGTAGAGCTCTAGAGAGGTCCATCTCTACACATATACGGGAAAAGGAGGTATACTTTCCCCGCATTGTGGCCTCTAAAATTTTTACAAAATGCCCTAGTTTATTTCCTATTGCCTTTAATGATTCTAGCTGCCAATAATCTAGAGGTAGGGAATAGAGCCTTACCCAAACCAGGATTGAAGTGAATGTCTCACGCTTTGAGACAAAATTCATCACCTAAGGCCTCATATAGAGGCCTGCAGCAGCATAGAAGTACGACCCTCCTTCAAACGCCCTGTCTTTATCCTCTATGTTTGTAAAAACTACAGCGAAGAAACCCTTGGATCCAAGGTGCAGATCTATATCCCCCTTAGGTTCCCAATGATTCTTTATCCAAACATGTAAAGCTTTCTCCATAGGCCATAACCCCATGAATTTACAGATGACTACATAAGTCGCCATGTGTTCCCTATGCCCCTGTAGCGCTGGATCACTTAACACCACTCGGGGTGTGATGGTTGCCCTTGGATTACATGGTCCAGTCTGATTTCTTGTGTTAGCATTCTGATTTCCTTCTTCTATTTGCTTCTCCCTTCTGACTTCTTCCTGTGTATCTTCCTTCCCCTTTGAGCTTCTGCTTTCCTATTTCCCTCCTCCTAGAATCCTCGTTTTAGTCCCCAATGGTTTCTTAAATCTATTAGAGACTGCCTAACTGTAGGAGGGAGTGGAACTCCCCCCCTCTTGCCTCTCCATGGTTCCCAACACTGAACTTCTATCGTAAACCCTAGCTCTGCGATTTTTCTCCTCCTAGTGCAAGTCCGATCGCCAATCTTTTCCTTCAAGTCAAAAATAGGAATTTTTTAATTAAAATTAATCCTAACTTAAATTATGATTATTACTTAATTAGTACCAAATTCAAGTTATTAATTATTAAAAATAAATTAAAAACAAAATTAATTAAATTAAAATTAAAATAAATTAAAAGTTAATACATTAAAATTATATATATAATTAAATAGATTTATTATATAAAAATACAATCAAAATTATAATTATAATTAAAATATAAAGTATTATAATATTCATTTAATAAATTATTATAATCTCAAATACCAAAATTCCATTGAAAAACAATAAACGTGGATGCTTTGGAGTGTATTGAAAAAGGAGAAGGTGAGTTTACGTATGGAGGAGGATGAGGCAAGTGAGGTGGAGTGATAAGGAGACGAGGGAGGAGGTATGCATGACATAGGAGTAGAGGTCGAGAGTCATAAGGAGGTGAGTGAAAACCTTAGGTTAAAATGAAAAATTTATCACTTAAAACCATATCGTAGTTTGGAGGTCTTGTAATATCAAAACTTTTAAAAATGTGTACACAAACAAAAACGCCGATACACGGAAATTTTGATATCAAAACTTTTAAATATTGGAAGAATTAAATCGGGGGTTTTGAATATCAGAAGAATTGTATTGGGAATGTTGGAAATAATACTGAGAGGGGGGGGGGGGGGGAAATCAATATTATCAAACTAATAATTTTTCATTTCCATAATCATATTCATATACGCTACTTCAGTTAAGGGAACTCGCGTGTACACGCAACTGTGTTTAGTGCAACTAGCGTATATCCAGCAAACTAATGATTCAGTTAATTCATCATATATTGATCTTTAATCAGTGCATCAGAACCATACAAATAGTAACCAGGTGTAGTAAAAATAGAACATATCATCACACATAAGAAACACACATGAACACCGAGATATAAGGTGGAAACACAATGTGGGTGAAAACCACCAATTGCAATTGTCTCTGTCTTCTTTTAATAATAAGAGAATTTTGTTTACATTTTGTACTGGTGCAGTCTTATACTAGTATGCAAACTTCTACCTACAGAAGGCTACAACCTTCTCTTGTTCTCCAGCTTCTACTGGAAGGGAGCTACAATCCCCTAGCTCTTGTACCAGTTGATATGTTTACTAGTACGTAGGTGCCAGCCTACAGAAGGCTACAACCTTCTCTTTTCTTCCAGGGACCACGTTTCATAAATTTTCAGACTGGATCCATTAACAACGTCATTCAATCATCAAATATATTTGCATCAACCAATCTCCTTTTGAGCCAACCATAACCGAATCAATCAATGACTCCATCAATCTGATCATTCTGAATGTTGTCACCAGAATACAACAACCAGAACCCAAGCTAGAACCCAGAACACTGCAACAACAAACAACAACAACTAAAACATAGATTATAAGCTATATGCTACTTTCTTGTGCTGAACTTGCGTGTGTACGCACTTTCCTCAAAGCCAACCGACGTATACATATGCAAATATTAATTCATAATTCTGCAGCTATACCAGACTTTAGTTATACCTAGATCATATTATTTATAGAATAATATATGCGTCAGTATTCAGATCTAGAATAGTCATCAGTAAAAACACATAATGATAGTTCACTTTACGCCTTAAGATCCCGATCCATCATTAGATCTAATCCTCCATCAACCGCTAAGGTTCCTCCTTGGTTCAGATCTAGCAATGTACCATAACTCAATAACCTGCATACTAGATCTCACTCTTCATTAGATATTCAATACTTGAGTACCTTGGCCTAATGATCTTCTCCTCCTTTTATAGTTTTAGGCCTTTCTCAATACCATGGACCAAAACCACTTAGGACCAATACCTTGGATCAAATACCTAGGGTCAATACCTCGGACCCGATACCTTGGACCAATACCATGGCTCAAAATACCATGGACCAAATACTTCGGACCAAAAACTTAGTTTTCCAAGGTATATGCACTTTTCCTTTTGTGGAAGTGTGTGTGTACATATATGCGACTTGTATACAGTGAACCCACGTGTATACGTGACTTGGCCAATGGTGAACCTGTGTATACCTCTCTTCATTCTGTGAAGTCTGATCTGTAACTTTGAGCTGCTAACCTACTGTATTGTGATCTGTCATTTGAGAGAGTTACCATCAAGGACAACACTTGTGTCATAATGCCAACAATCTCCCCCTTTGGACTTGATGGCAACAACCACACTAAGTCAGTCTCCCCCTTTGACATCAAGGGAAAAGGGTCATGCTCCCCTTGAGTGCATGCTGAATTCTTTGATATGTTGAAGTGTGCTGATTGAGCTCCCATGATCTAGTCCATGCTCTTCCTGAGCATAAGCAAGGTCTACAAAACGATGACTTTATACATGTATCACAAATGACCTTCCTATCACCAATGACTCATACATACATCCATCTCCCAACCAAGTGGGGATATACCAAATTTGACTCATCCACCCAACCAAGTGGGGATATATCAATTGTGTATACATGTCAAAAACAAAAAACGTTACATCATCCATCCCATGCATAGTGGAGTTACAAATTAGGTCTTTTTCATGACCGTTACATTAAAAGATATACATGACATATATAACAGAGACCAAATATTTTAAACAAGACCATGATAGTCATCAAAAACTATCATTAGCAGCATCTGTCAGTCAACATCTAGACCAACAACCATGTTCTCCCCCTGAACCTATTCCACTTGAAACAAAATCTGCACTGAGATCTTCTAAGATAATGCCAACAATGCATTATTAGAAGCATATGCTCCCCCTGAACCTGTGTCAGATGTTCACTGTCAGATCTGATCATTTCATATATCAAAAGAGTTATCAAGGAATCATCATCAATTAGATATGTATTAAGTTATCAACAACTTATGAGATCCAACCTATTTCCACATGTCATCAACAGACTGTAACCATCATCAAGCCGAGCAGATAATTCACTGAACCATATCAGACCCCTTTCTCCTAAGTCTAGCCCACTGCTTTTCCTCAAACCAACATATATGCGACTGCACCCACAAAAACCAACATATATACACGACTACGCTTCATGAAAATAATGTATAACCACCTTTCTCTGAAGAAGATAGGATTTAACAGTAGGATGATGCAGCAACTACTCCCAGATTTTGTCTGAGATATTCAAATGTCTCTCTGGACAGTGGTTTAATGAGTATATCAACAACTTGTTCTTTGGAGGGAACATACTCCAATTTGACCTTTTGTTCAAGCACTTGTTCACGTAGAAAATGATATTTGATGGGTATGTGCTTGGTCTTCAAGTGCATGACTGGATTCTTTGAAATACTGATGGCACTTGTATTATCACATAGAATGGAGATGGGTGGAGTACATAAGATCTGAATGTTTTGCAAGGTTTGCATCATCCAAAGTAGTCGTGTGCAGTAGCCACGTATTCTGTTTCAGCTGTAGATAATGCAAACCTTGCAAAACATTCATTGCAAACCTTCCTACCCAATCTGCATTTGTATATGCATGAAGTGTAAGATTTGTATCTCTAGGATACCATAAACCAAAGTTCTGTGTTCCTTGAAGATATTTGAAAATTCTTTTGACTGCCTGAAGGTGTGATTCCTTTTGATTTTCTTGGAATCTTCCAACTATTCCCACTCCATGCATGATGTTCGGTCAGGTACCTGTTAGATAGAGCAGACTGCCAATCATGGATCTGTAAGTTGGTTGATGTACTGCTACTGATTCATCATTTGAGCTGAGATTACATCTTGTTACCATTGGAGTACATACTGGTTTAGAATCTTCCATGCCATACTTTTTCAGGATCTATTTGAGATATTTGGTTTGTGAGAGAAAAATACCATCTCTATTCTGCTGCACTTGTAGACCAAGAAAGTAGGTAAGCTCACCAAGCAAGGACATTTCAATTCTTTCTGCATTACTGAAGCAAAATTTTGACTCATGGATTCTTCATTGCTACCAAAAATGATATCATCAACATACACAACAATTATTAGCAATTTATTAGTGTCCATCTTTGTATATAGATTTCTATCTGTTGACCCCTTTGAAAAACCTTGTTGATGGAGATATTTGTCAAGATGGTAATACCATGCCCTTGGAGCCTATTTTAGACCATATAGAGCTTTTCCGAGTTTGCATACAAGTTTTGCATCATTTCCAAGAATGAATCCTTCTCGATGTTAAATATAGACTTCTTCTTCTAAGTCTCCATTAAGAAAAGCATATTTTACATCCATTTGGTATACTTTGAATTTCTGAAAACTAGAAAGAGCAAGAAACATTTTGATGGCTTCAAGTTTAGCAACAGGTGCAAAAGTTTCTTCAAAATCTATACCTTCTTGTTGAGCATATCCTTTACAAACAACTCTGGCCTTGTTTCTAATAACTTCTCCATTTTCGTTTAGCTTGTTTTTGAATATCCATTTAGTTCCTATGATATTCTTATCATGAGGTCTAGGAACTAATTCCCAAGCATTATTCTTTTCAATTTGCTCAAGTTTTTCATTCATGGCCTTGACCCAACATTCATCTCTGCATGCTTCATTTACATTTTGAGGTTCAGTGGAAGATAGTAATGCTAGATAGCTTGAAGCTTCAGCAATGGTTCTTCTAGTCTGCACATTTGCTCCTTTCTCTCCTAAAATTTGAGCTTCTGGATGATTTTTTTGAACAAACCTGGATGGAGTCTTTTCTTCTATTGTTATCTCTTCTTCGGGTGCTTCATTGGTTTCTTCTTCAGAATCAGTGTGATTTGTTGTGGGAAAATGATCCTCATCTTCTTCATAATCTTTGGTGTTTATTTGTTTTGGATTTTTGCGTGCTTCATCAACCACAACATCAATACTTTCAATAATTTTCCCAAGTCTTTTATTGTAACATTTATATCCTTTACTTCAGGAAGAATAGCCAAGTAGAATACCTTCATCTACTCTGGGTTCAAACTTACCAAGTTTTTCATCAGTCCTTTTGATGTAACATTTGCTTCCAAAAACTTTGAAGTATTTTATAGTAGGAGTCTTACCATACCAAAGTTCATGTGGAGTTTGAGTGCTGTTTACCTGAACATTTGCTTGGTTGAGAATAGTGACGGCGACGAATGCAGCTTCACCCCAGAAGGTTGCAGGAGTTCCAGATTCATCTAGCATAGCACGAGCCATTTGTTGAGTAGTTCTATTCATCCTTTCTACCACTCCATTTTGTTGAGGAGTCCTTGCAGTGGAGAACTGCCTTTTTATTCCATGTTCACAGAAGTCAAAGAATTCGTCTGAGGTAAATTCCCCTCCTTGATCAGATCTGAGGCATTTGATTTTGCTATTTGATTCATTTTCAACCAAAGCTTTGAAGGCTTTGAACTTTTCAAATGCTTCATATTTATGCTTTAGAATACCTATCCAACACATTCTAGAAAAATCATCAATGAAAAATATTAAGTATTCTTCTCCATGAGGTGACTTTTTCTTGATGGACCACATAAATCAGTATGAACAAGTTCAAGAGGCTTACTAGCTGACCCTTCCTTTTCGATGAATTGAGATCTAGTTTGCTTACCGAATTGACATGATTTGCATATAGTATTTTTAGGAATGTTGATATTTGGAAGATCACAAACAACCTGGAATCTGCATGCTTTTCTTATTTGAGAAAAGCTTATATGTTCCAATTTTCTGTGCCATAGCCAGTTTTCATCATTTTTGCTTAGATAGCACTGTTGTTGTCCTCCCTTGAGTATGTATAGGTTGTTTGGAGTTCTTGTCCCTTTGATCACGGTTTCTCCTGTATCAATCTCACGAACAACACATCCATTTAATCAAAATACTACTTCATTTCCTTGATCACACATTTGACTCACACTCAACAGATTATGCTTTAAGCCATCAACATACATAACATTCCCAATGTTAACTTTTTCTTTCAAGAAAATAGAGCCTTTACCTTTTATGACAGCAGGAGTGGCGTTTCCAAATGAGACACTCTTTTCCTTTTCTAAGGCATTATATGAGTGTAGTTTTTCTCTGTCACCTATCATGTGTTTTGAGCATCCACTGTCGATGTACCACTGGTTTTCTTGTCCTTCTGCATACAAGGTTATACCACATCTTTCTGTTTGCGGTTCTCTCTTTCTCCATATTTTGGGATTTAATGGAGTTTTCTCCTTTTGAGCTATTTGCTGAAATTTGCTCCTGCATTCAGATTCTTCATGCCCAAAGTTATGGATTGAGCATTCTATTTCATTTTCAAGAAGAGAAAAGTTATTATAAGAACTTTTCTTGATCCCTATCACATTCCTTTGATTTTGTGCTTCTCTAGTCATGATAGTTTTGTAAGCAACACATTGAGAAGCTTTATGTCCAAAATTATGACATGAGAAACATTGACCATTAAAGAAGTTCCTGCGATTATTGAATCTACTGATTTGTTGATTGTAGTTGAAGTTCCTCCTACTGACATGTTGGTTGTAGTTTCTATTGATATTCTTTGAAGCAAATTGAGTACGATTCACCTGAGGTTGATTGTGGCTTCTGTTCATCCTTGAAGTAAATTGAGCTTGATTCACGTGGTGATCTGCTTTATGCCTTTGCTGACAGTTGTCGAACTGTTCATTGCTCTTTGCTGCATCAAGATAGCTTTTAGTGGAGGTTGACGACTTTTGTGATTGAGATGTTCCCTCAGTATATCCAAGACCTGTCTTTATCATAGGAGAGCGTTGCACTTTGATAATTTTATTTAAGGTTTTTTATCCTTTAGCAAATCCGAGATTGAGAGCTTTCGTTTTCTCAAGATCCTTTCTTAGACCCAGAATTTCACATTCTAGCTTTTCATTGTGTTTTTCTCTTTCAGCAAGTTCGTATGTCAAGGTATCTATAATCATATTCTTTTCTTCTAAACAGATTTTGAGTTTAGATATTTCTTCATAAAGGTCATCTTCATCTAAAGTATCCACAAAATCATTATCTTCATAAGCCATTAGAAGTCTATAGTCATTACTATTTTCATCTTCATCAATATTTGATAAACCATCGCTATCTTCATGAGTATAGTAGCTCTTTTTACTTTGTTTTCTATTCCATTTTGCAGTTTCATTCCCTTTATCATATTCATCTTTATGAGGACATTTGGTAGCATAATGACCGACTCTACCACAGGCAAAACATTTGAAAGGTAGTTTACCTCTGAATCTACCGAAACCTCGTTGAAGATTCTTGACAAAGTTCTCTTCCTCTTCTTCTTCCGAAATATGTCCTAATTCATTGAGTTCTTCTTTTCCTTTTGTTGAAGCTTTAAATGCAGCTTCTCTCATATCTGATGGACCTCCTTTTCTCATTTCAAAGGCAGTTAAGATTCTGTGAAGCTGTGTCATAGTAATAGTCTGTAGATCCTGCTTTTCTTCTATCGCAGATACTTTTGATTCAAATTTAGCAGATAAGGATCTTAAAACTTTTTCAACTAAGGTAACTTCCTTTATCTCTTCACCTAGATTCTTCATGCAATTAACAATCTCATCTATACGTAAGAAGTAACTAGCTACACTTTCATCATTGTGCATCTTGAGAGTTTCATATTGAATTTTGAGAGTTTGCAGTTTAGCACGTTTTACCCGAGAGTCTCCTTCATAGCTTAGAACAATTTTGTCCCATATTTGTTTGGCTGATTTGAGCTACATAAATTTGACAAACCCTGATTGTGACAGACTTCCAAATAATGTATTGATAGCCTTAGCATTGGTTTCATATTGCTTTTTACCTGCTGCATCTGTAGGGGTTGCTGATGGAAATGTATATCCTCCTTCCATGATTTCCTAGACATCTATTCCAAGAGATTGAAGATAGGCAGTGGTTCTTACCTTCCAATAAACAAAGTTGCTCCCATCAAAGATTGGTGTTCTGATGGATCCCTCGCTTTCTTGATTACTCATGATTATGGATCTTCCTTCAAGCGATCAAGCTCCTTCTAAAGGACCTGCTCTGATACCAATTGTTGAAAATAATACTGAGAGGGGGGGTGAATCAGTATTATCAAACTAATAATTTTTCATTTCCATAATCAGATTCATATACGCTACTTCAGTTAAGGGAACTTGCATGTACATGCAACTGTGTTTAGTGCAACTAGTGTATATCCAGCAAACTAATGATTAAGTTAATTCATCATATATTGATCTTTAATCAGTGCATCAGAACCATATAAATAGTAACTAGTAGGGGTGATTTTAGGGGCGAATGTTCGCCCTTTGGCGAAATTAAGGGGTTTTAAATTTTTAGTGGGCGAATATTTTGTATCATAGTATATTTTTACAAATCACCTCAAATAGCCCACCTTATTTTAAGGGAGAGGGTAAAAAAGGTAAATTTAGCGCTTGAAATTAGGAGTTACAACCTTCCATTCACCCATTTTCAAGAATAGGTTTTATTTAAGTGAATCCTGTGGGCCAAATACCATATTTATAAAAGA
>APFE031367173.1:13307-24815 GCA_000404065.3 Pinus taeda
TTTTTCTTGGTTTTATATATAGTATTAGGTTTTTTCTCACGCTTTCTGTGAATGGCATGGGTGAATTTTATCTTACAACCACTAGATTATCGATATGTAATTTCGGTAATTTTGATTTCAAAAGATATTTTAAAGAAATGCAATGATTTCATTTGTGTATTCAATAAACACAAGATTTTATAATTGAGTAAAATATTCGCCATGCTGGTGAGAGATTCGCCAAAAAATTATATATACATATCATATTATTGATAAAATCGCCTTCCATTTTCCTATATACCATGGAGATTCACCCATTTATTATACATGTAAATTTAGGGGGGGTTCTTAAAATTTTCCCTGGTAACCAGCTGCAGTAAAAACAAAACAGATCATCGCACATAAGAAACACACATGAACACCAAGATATAAGGTGGAAACCCAATGTGGGTGAAAACCACCTGCTGCAATCGTCTCTGTCTTCTTTTAATAATAAGATAATTATGTTTACATTTTGTACTGGTGCAGTCTTATATCAGTATGCAGGCTTCTACCTGTAGAAGGCTACAACCTTTTCTCGTTCTCTAGCTTCTATTGGAAGGGAGCTACAACCCCCTAGCTCTTGTACTAGCTGATATGTTTACTAGTACGTGGGTGTCGGCCTACAGAAGGCTACAACCTTCTCTTTTCTTCCAGGGGCCACGTTTCATAAATTTTCAAACTGGATCCATTAACAACATCATTCAATCATCAAATATATCTGCATCAACCAATCTCCTTTTGAGCCAACCATAACATAATCAATCAATCACTCCATCAATCTGATCATTCTGAATGTTGTCACCAGAATATAGTAACCAGAACCAAAGCTAGAACCCAAAACACTGCAACAACAAACAAAAACAACTAAAAAATATATTATAAGGTATACGCTACTTTCTTGTGCCAAACCTGTGTGTATATGCGCTTTCCTCAATGCCAACTGGCATATGCATCTGCAAATATTAATTCATAATTCTGCAGCTATACCAGACTTCAGTTATACCCAGATCATATTATTTACAGAATAATATATGCGTCAGTATTCAGATCTAGAATATTCATGAGCAAAAACACATAATGATAGTTCACTTTATGCCTTAAGATCCCGATCCATCATTAGATCTTATCCTCCATCAACTGCTAAGGTTCCTCCTTGGTTCAGATCCAACAATGCACCATAATCCAATAACCTGCATACTAGATCTCAATCTTCATCAGATATTCAATACTTGAGTACCTTGGCCTAATGATCTTCTCCACCTTTTATAGTTTTAGGCCTTTCTCAATACCATGGACCAAAACCACTTAGGACCAATACCTTGGATCAAATACCTAGGGTCAATACCTCGGACCCAATACCTTGGACCAATACCATGGCTAAAAATACCATGGACCAAATACTTCAGACCAAAAACTTAGTTTTCCAAGGTATACATGCTTTTCCTTTTGTGAAAGTGCGTGTGTACGTATACGCGACTTGTATATAGTGAACCCATGTGTATAGACGGCTTGGCCAATGGTAAACCTGTGTATACCTCTCTTCATTCTGTGAAGTCTGATCTGTAACTTTAAGCTGTTAACCTGCTGTATTGTGATCTGCCATCTGACAGAGTTGCCATCAAGGACAACACTTGTGTCATAATGCCAATAGGGAATTTTAAATTTCAGAAGAAATGCATTAGGAGCCCTTTTTTTTATAGGAAGGGAGGAGGTGAGGTGAAGTGGGGTCCACTTGGAATGGAATTAAAAATTATACAAAATGAACTAGCACCACTTTGCAATTTTGAGATTTCAGATCTCGTAATTTCTTTTAAAATTAGGAATTGGAATAAATTACCAAGATCCCAAAAACACATTTTTTTTAACTATTCTACAATGTGGATGGGCGATTTTATAGGACCGTTAGTGAGAAAAGAAAAAAATAGTGGAAATTGACTAGGAATTAACAATCAATTACTAATTTATTTACAAAAATTAAAATAATATGTATTTTGTACATCTTTTCACTCTGGTGGTAAAAATGATTTAACTTCGAATGATCACCTTTTTCAAACTATGTAACCAAATGAGACGAAACAAGCATCGATGGAAAGCTAGCAAAACGTCGAACTCATGAAGAAATCAAAACAGAAATATGATGAAAATGAAAAAATGGAAAAATTGTAGGATACTTAACCAAAAGAAAATAATAAAAGTTATTTAGCCAAAAATTTATAGAAATGACCCCATCATTTGAAGTAAATAAGTAAAAAATGGGGGGTGTTGGGTTTTCCCTACAGCACTCGCGACACACTGGGAAGAACCAGTTATCTCTAGTTAAAGATAATGAACTTTAATTTACCCAAAGGCTAAAAATAATGGAGTCCATTAAATAATAAAACATTTCCATGGGTCCCACTTAATTATATTAAGAAATATGAGTTTGAAAAGGTAAGTACTTAAAGTAGACTTGAGTAAAACCCATGAACCCAATTTTTGGGAAACTCTTATTTTAAAATTACCTTGTATGAGAAATAGAAGAGGGCACAGACATAAGTTTTTTGATAAAGCATATATCCATTCTTATGAATGGTCTCTCACATCACTTCCCTTTCAGTGAGCTTGAACTACACCCTAACGAATTTATCTTTTATGCCATACAAGCCTAGCCCCTCTGCCAGCAAGTGTCCATAGCCCTAACGGGTTTACCTGTATTTCGCATGCTTCCTCTTTTGATCACCTTTTTGATAAGCACATTTACGAGCTTTTAGTTTATGATGTACTTGAGTGAAAGAGGTGGGATGGTAATAAAGACTTATGTTGATGGATATAATACTGTCATAATGTTGACTCCAAAAATATTTACTCGCCACTATCAATCAGAGGTTTTTATAAAGTGGAGGGGTGGGAGGGATCCATTGCATTGAACTCGGGTCAATTCTTTCTTTGAAAAGGTAAACTCTATTACTTAGAAAGGATGTGTGTTACTCCATGAAATTTTTTTAAAGACAGAGGGCTTTATGGTTCCATAAAGATATACCTTTAATGATAAATAAAATTCATTGAAATAGATAGAGTAAATATTTCCTATGTATGCCAACCATTGTTGGGTGAGGAAAATACCTTCCACATGAATCATGGTGGGGTCACCCAAATCAAACCAAAAATGAAACCAAAAGGAAAAGAACTCCAAACTGAAGTAGAAAAATAAATCATCAAGCTCTAAAAAATGTAAAAGTGAATAAAACGAAAGATGAAAGAAAAATCCAAATTTAAAGAACCAACTCCAACAAGTTTTAACTATAAAGTGTCTCAACAAAAGAGTAAACAAAGATAAGTATGTGTATGCTCCTTCTTATGTTGAGATTTTCATAAATTTTATCTTGCAGAGTTATAAGAAGCAAGGTTCTCGAAATATAAAGGGTGAATAGTGGTTATAAGGTAAAATTCAGCCCAAATGAAAAAGTCTCTGTTTGTTGCAAATTTTCTTGTTTCAAAGAAAAACCTACGTAAAAACATCTTAACAATTTTCTAATAAAAGAAATGCTTTAAGAAATAGATTAAAAGTTCATAAACTCCCCAGTTTCGCTGATTTGATGAGGATCATTACTGCTTCTCCCAAAAACTTGAAAGCAAACCAGACAAAGGAGAATGAACTCCAAATATGATCTGTTAGAGGTGTGAAAAGTTTATGGAGCACTGCAAAAGCAGAGTTTAAGATCAGTGAAAACTAAAAACAAAATTAAAACCGAAATAAAAGAAATGAAAATGAATGAAAGTGGGTGTATGAAATTTATCATTGGATAATTTCATTTAATCTACCTGAGAGATATCATCTTCTCCAATAAAAGATAACATTTTATTTTAATTAGAATTAAAAGCATGAAGAAGTTGAATTGACTGAAAATATTATTGACCCAGAATCATCATTTATTCAATCAAAATTAAAGTAAGAAGTACTAGAAGAAAACAACAGTTCATCTTCAAGGAATCGAAAGTAAACCGAATCCATCAGAAAAGAGAATGAAGATATGCTTCTTTATGAATTGCAATGATGATTGTTCTCTTTATTTATTTTTCATTATGAATCTATATCAGCCCCAAAATATTCAAATCAATTCAAAATCCTAAGTAGTATAGAAATGAGGAGGACTTGAATCTTTATATAATAAGTACGAAGTGATATATCAATAATCCAAATAAAAGAGAGTTCAAACATGAATTAACCATCGTCCATTACCTTTACCTATTCCAAATTCCTTATCAATTGTTGCATTACCATAGTGGTTGTTCAAGAGTGCCTTGAAAAGAAAATGAATATGCTCACTAAAAGATGATTGAGATAATAAAATGTGCATTGAATAATGATTCAAAGGAAAAAAGTAAATGAACCACGGGTGATGAAATTTCCCATTAGCCAAGCAGATTGTCGAAAATAGTAAAAAAGGCACATGTGCATACACCATGAATAATGTATATCCCTATAGCCACAAAGTCATCTCGATGAACAAATACTTGGATTTGTCGAAATTATGATTAAAATACATCCAAGCTTTCAACCACCTTGATAACATGAAAGTAGCATATATATAAACATAATCAAACAATATTTCATGTTAGAATAGTGAAATATTAGAATGATTTGAACAAAGACCTATGAAGATACTTAACCCAATATTCTAAAGTTCTAAGTTTCCAAGAGAATCAAAGTGAAAGGTAAGAGCTGAATTTTTCCAAAAATCTTAATGAGCAAAACTTCGATAAATAAAGACTTTGCTTCATAATGTTTCTGACGACATTTTTTTTTGGAAGCTTAACTAAATTTCACCTTCGATATAAGAAGTTTGGGTATTTAGAATATTAAAGGGAAGAAGGATATTGGAACGAAAGTTTTTGTGTAACTTTTACAAACATAACTTACAATATTGATCATGCTAGGTAATGAATGCTTGTTAAATGTATAATGTGGGAACATTTCCTTTCTAGTATATCAAACATTCACGCATCATAGGTAAAAGTTCCATAAGAGTTTATAAAGTAGTTCTAATGACTTTCATTCTAATAATGAGATAATTTGAAGTTTTGTAAAAAATGATTGCAAGAGCACTTACATTTACTTGTAAAATAAGCTTCCAAGGAAAGGAGTCCGATATTTAATAAATATGAGAATAAATCAGGTACCAAATATCTTGAAAACTTTTTTGAAGCCAAAATCAACTTACAAAACTTTGAGACCACAAAATTCTAGTGAAGACAGTGAAATAGGGGCCATTTCCTTTATTAATTATAGTGGACATGATAGTGAAGGAAATGGAAATGTGGATCTCGGAGAGGTAAATCTCAGAATTCATTTTAAATTCTCCCGATATGATACAAAACCAAGGGTCCAATAAGTGAGAAAATCTAAAATTCTGAGGAAAGATCTCAGAAAAATGAAAAGAAGAGGATCGAGATTCCAAAATCCACCAATAAGAGGCTCTGAGTCCCTTTGGAAGAAAGGAATATCACTAAAGGGAAATAATGTGAATGAGTGTGATGCAATGGTTCATCTTAACTTGGCAATTGTAAGATTCAGAACATGCATAGATAAAATCAAGGATAAGATCATTCGCTGCAAGTGTTTTATGCGAAATTTTCTTCTGTTTGTAGCAAATCCGAGCAATTAAGAATGTAAGCATTTCATTTCAGCTGCATCGATGAGACATATAATATGGTTATTGACTCATATTTCTAAGTAAAAAACATGAATTCATGTGGGTATGCACACATGAACGCATTGGAAGAAAAATATGGGAGAAATGTTACGGTTGTATCTTTGAAACATGCAATATTCTACCTTCCGATAGGCTTTTATTATTAAAAAGTAATGGCTAAAAATATAAGCGGGAAGGGACATCGGAGGTCTTGTATCATAGTTTTGATATCAGGGGTTGAATAGAGTGACATCCAATAGGAAGTTTCGATATGGATAATAAGGGTTTATTGGAGAATCGGAGGATTAGGAATATCATAGATCAACGATATGAGGGTATTGGAGGATCGGAGGATTGGGATATTGGAGTATTTTAAGTGATGATTATATGAAAATTTTCAATATTCAAAAACTCTGATACTGCTACATGGAAATCATGTGGGGTCGACAGTTGTTAAAGTATTTAATTCAAAGGAAAGCGCCCAACTCAACTTTTCCTTTTAATAAAAATCCCTTTAATAATTATATATAATTGTCATAAATATTTGACTGGAGAATGATTTAATCTAAACTTTCTTATTAGGAGAGTTATGATATTATAATGATCCGATATGAATCTTCCGATATTGTATTAAAGGCCTATCAGGGTTTTAATGAATAGAAGAAAAATTAAAGAATCCTCAAATTTTGACGAAACAACAAATACTTCCCTAAACATGTTGCAGACTTAGAAATGGTTGGTTGGTTGCTTATCTAAAGTCTCCAAAATCAAGTCAATGAAGACCTGCAAAAGAAACAAAATAGAAATAAGAAGTAAACTATGAAAAATAAAAACAAACAATAGATGAAGATGAATCTATAAAATGCATACCTGGTTGAATGTACGTTTAACTCAGGAATCTTCAAGTTCTCCCATGCATTTCTCAGAATTTTCATATGTTCAATGCCACCTACTTATTCAATCTAAAATGCTAAGTAATGAATTTTCAAATTGCATCCACCTCAAATTTACATCGGAGGACAAGAGTGGTGAAAATGAGGCTTTAGAAATACTTGTGAATCAAAAAATTGTCAAGCCGTAACAGTTCCTTGGAATTTCTTCATATATGATCAATGTGACGAAGTTTTGAAAAAGAAGACAATGAAGTGCTTTCAAAAGTGTGTATGATCCGACTAAATAAGAGCCCTTTGATATTTTCTAAGCCACTTTTCCATAAAATTGAAAGGGGATGCCAAGAAAAACTTGGATTCACTACTTGCTTATTAAAAATCTAAAATAACGCAAACAAAAAAGGAATCTAAATCTAAATTAATCTATTTCTATTACTAACTGAATGGAGGGAAACAAGACTAGGTATAGTCATATTTCCAATGAAACCATTTTCTCATTTTAATTCCTACATGTATGTGCAGATCAAATATTAGTAACAAAAATACAAATATAATTAAACTAAGAGAACTAAATCTGAATGAAGAATGTACATTTATTGCTAACATATTTACAGGAAGCAACTTATTTAGAATCCCCTTCTATTGAAATGTCTTTTCCAGCCGAATTTCAATTGGATCATAGAAATCTGGATGGATTTCAATTAATGATTGGAAGATGTTACAAGAGGGGATAGTAGGCCAAATTGTGGAAATGCATTTTTAGATGCAATGGACTGCATAGAATTGTAAATCTTATATACATATGTTGAACTATTAATAATCTTCTGTGAAAGAAAAATTTCCAAATGTCTTTCAAATGGTTCAATGGAGTATGGATGGAAGTTTGATAGTTTCAACAGAAGATCGTTAATTGAATGAGATTGTTAGTCATATTGTAAAAATGCACTCTCTTGTTGGTACTGCTTTTGAGAAGAAAGAAGTAAGTGATAAGAGATGAACATCAATTGAAATTGGAAGAGTAATAACTTTTGATGTTCATGAGTATGACTTGAAATTTCATTTTCCCATTTAGGCAATGCATTAATCGAATGTTCAATATTGAATCATTCAATATGTCAGCTTAAGGTATCTAAAAACTGAAAAATGAAAAATAGAAAAAAAAAATCTGAAATCAAACAAAATAAGTGAAGGAGCAAAAATAAAATCAAATAACTATGTGAAATAGTAATACAATTATTGTTACAGCACAATTGGGATTGACTTGAAGTAATTTCCTCTTCACAAGGATTGACCAGAATAATGGAATCAGAATGACTTCCAACAAAAACTTGTGAAATAAAGAGAGGGTAAGGACTATGAATATGAGTGAGAATTCGATCATCATAAAAATCATAGATTGGAATGGGTTATTGAATGTTGAGATCATGAGTATGATTAGTTGTTTGAAAATGAGAACTAGTTGGAAAACTTTTTAAGTTAGAGTGTTCTTCATTTTCACATGTGATTTGAATTTGATCACGAGGATTCACTTGAGATGGCGACAAATCAACATCCTCAAGGTCAGAGTAATTATCATAAATGACTTCACAACACTCTAGACTTCCCTTCATTCTCATCCGATGTATCAAAACAAGAAGGAATATGAAGCACATGTTCATTAATTCCAAAAGAATGATCATTGAATGAATTTCTATCTTGATAAAAACTAATTTCAAATTCATTTATATCATCATCTCTATTTTCTGAAATAACATTAAAGTAAAGAGGGGATATATTGCTATCAACCAAAAATATTAGGATAGAGGTGAAAATGAGAATCAGAAGCAATGAATTTAAAAATATCTCTATTTGAAGATTCTTGTAAATTCTTTCCATTGCAAATTACAGATTCCAGATCATTTATTTGATTATTAATGGTTTCTTGAAGAATATTGCTTGGCTCCCCTAAATTTGTCTTTTGTTCAATATGATCAAATTCAAAAATTTGTACAAAAGATCACATATTATTGGAAACTTCAATTTCTACTTGTACTTGTTGACTTATAATCCGATTTTCTGAATTTAATTCATAGTGGTTTCAGATTTCATGGCTAATGGTCCTTCAAGTTTCTTATTGATTTATTCTTGTAGTTGTTTATCATATTCTTGCAAGATTTATAATAATGATTCCTTAACACGATTATCATTAAAATTGTAAGAGGTATGTATTAGATTTAAGAATTTAGCATATATGGTTGAGGCCACTTCATCATGGTGAATATGCACCTCTAAATCAAAGTTTTTGATAATATTACTGGAAGTTGAAGGAGAGTCATCAAAACTTGCAATTGTTACATACATATTTGAAATGGCAGGAAGAGAAAAATATATTCAAACCAATCTATCAATTCAATTCCTGAAGGTTTATCTTCAGCTTTGAATCTTAAGCAAATTAATTGAAATCTAACAGAAAAATCTAAGAGAGACTCATTTTCAAATCTTCCTAAATCTTTGAATTCATCACATACCTGTTCATAATCATAACCATTGAATTTATAAAGGAACATTGGGATAAGTTGATCCCAACTATGAATAGAGGCCACTAGAAGAGATTGACACCTGTTTTTGGCTTTTCCTAATAATGTAAGTGTTAAACCAGGAGGTAAATCCTCAAAACAATTCATGATATTCATTCAGGTTGGTCTTTATTATATACATGAGGGAGAGACTGTTCATTTCATCTCCCGGTGACTCTTCATCTTTTCTATTATTTATTTACATCAATTACATTTGTTCACCCGATCCTGATGATTAGGTGTCAACATTCCCCCCCTTAATCTAAAGGGATGTTGTTGAGTCCAAGCATCATTCTGAATCTTTCAAGTTTTTATCTTCCAAGCACTTTGGTGAAGATCTCTACAATTTGCTCATTAGTGGAACAATGGCAGAGATGGATTGTTTTGGCCTCAACATGATGTCGAATCATATGATATTTAGTATTGATGTGCTTCGTTCGATCATGGAACTTTGGGTTCTTGGCCAACTTTATTGCGAGGTATTGTCAATCATGAGTGGAGTCAATTGTACTTGTTTTACCTGAAAATCTTCAAGAATTTTCCTGAGCCACACAATTTCTTTTGTTGCCTCAGCTGCTGCCACATAGTCTGCCTCTGTTGTGGAATCTGCTAGAACTGATTGTTTGTGTGATCTCCAAGGAGACAACTCCTGATCCAAGAATCGTAGCATAACTTGAAGTAGATACCCCAGTTTCTTTGTCTCCATCGAAGTCTGAATCAAAGTATCCAATCATGCTGAAGTCGCCCACCTGTGTATACTTGATTCCAAAGTCTTGAGTTACCTTCAAGTACCTTAGAACTCTTTTTGCAGTAGACCAATGTCCCTCACAAGGCTTTTGCATAAACCTGGAGAGGATTCCAACATCAAACGAAATGTCTGGTCTGGTAGTAGTTAGGTAGTTCAGACTTCCTACAAGCTGTCTATACTTTGTTACATCCTCAAATTATTTTCCTTCAATGGATGTGAGCTTTAAGTTTTGTTCAATTGGAGTAGTAAGAGGATTGCATTCTTTCATGCCAAACCTGTTCAACAGATCTCCAATGTACTCCTTTTGAGAAAGGAATATGGACTTCGGATGTTGAGTTACTTCAATACCAAGATAGTAATGAACATAGCCCAAATCCTCAATTCCTTCTTTATGGATGCAATGTAGCTTTCATTGTTATCTGCCATCAAAAGATCATCTACATATACCACATGATATACAACTGTTTTTCCAACCTTCTTGACAAACAAAGTTGCATCATCAAGATCATAATGTTTGAAATTGAGTTTCAAAAGATGCTCAGTTAGTTTTTCATACCAGGCTCACAGTGCTGGTTTGAGGCCATACAAGGATTTCACAAGTTTGCATACTTTATGTTCATGTCCTTTCACAACAAATTCTTCAAGCTGGGACATAAAAACATTCTCTTTTAGATCTCCATTCAAGAAAGCAGTTTTTACATCCATTTGATGGCTTTCCAACCATTTTGAGCTGCTAGGCAAAGAGTGTCCGGATGGTAGCCCATTTTGCTGTGGGAGCAAAAGTCTCCTCATAATCGACCCCTTCCTTCTGTGCAAAACCTTTTGCCACAAGCCTAGCTTTGTGCTTGTCAAGTGAGCCATCAGCTTTATAATTGTTCTTGTAGACCCACTTGTAGCCAATTGGGTTGGTTCCTAATGGAGGATAAACCAGCTTCCAAGTGCCATTCTTTATGAGGGCATCATACTCCGTTTGCATCGCTTCTTTCCATTCATCATGAGAAGCAGCTTCTTTGAAGGAAGTTAGTTCAAAATCTGTAGACAAATTCAATTCACAATCATAAGAAACATCCATGTCAACAAGTGAATCAGAGTCATCTACATCACCTCCATTTTGCTGGTTTGAATTTCTAGTTCATGTCTTTCCAACCTCATCAGGATGAACACTTTTAAGTGTCTTTGACAGCCACTTTGGGGGACCTTTCTTAGATGGTCTAGGCTGCTCCGTCTATTGAGTTGGATTTGAATCAAGATTGAGTCTCCCAATTCTATCAATCACATCACTTATAGTATCATTCGTTGTTGGAGCTTCATGCGGGGGAGAGAGTGCTTCAGAAGAAGATTCCATAGATTGATCTAGTATAGGAATCCCCCCTTCAAGATGTGGAATCTAATTATCAAATTCTTGAAATGATTTTTCATTTGTGAATCTATCCAAGTGATGAAGTTACCACTCAACAACATTGTCAGTTTTGGATGATTCAATAAAGATTACATCTCTAGATACAACAAACTTTTTGTTGACTTCATCATAGAGATGGTATGCTTTGGAGGTGTTTGAATACCCCAGGAAGATACACTTACGACTTCTTGCACCAAGTTTGTTTCTATGTACCTTTGGTATC
>APFE031367173.1:25181-55817 GCA_000404065.3 Pinus taeda
CTAGAATGCAAGCATCACATTTCTTAAGTTTCCTAGGAATTGTAGGCAAACCAGTAACACCATTTTTCTTCAACAAGCGGAGGTTGTCATAGTTCAAATGTCCACATCTAGCATGCCATAATAGACTTGATGGAAGTGTACCTTCTCCATAATGAGAATTGTATGAGAAATGTTGTGCACAAGCAGAGGTACCCTATAGCTTGAGAAGCCTTTCTTCTTCTATCCCGCTCATGACAAGTGAGTGGTCAGATGCTTTTCTCACCTCAAGCTTTCCATCAAACATATGAATGGAGTGACCTTGCTGGCGGATGTGGACCAAGGACAACAAGTTTCTCTTCAGCTGTGGGAGATATAGAACATGATGCAGAAGAAAGTTTAGAAGACCGAGAAATTTAAGCCTGATTGTGCCAAGTCCTGATGGCTTGAGTTTTGATTGATTTGCAAAGTATACTGCTCCATCAACATTGTGAGTAAATTCTTCAAAAAAATCTTTTCTATGAGTCATGTGGCAAGTTGCTCCTGAATCAAGCAACCAATCATTTTTCCAAGAAGCAAGTGAAGCATTGAATAAGTCTTCATCTACTCCAATATTACATTGTGCCATAACATAATGAGTGATTCAGGTGCTTTACCTTTGTTTGTGTCATTAGTTTTACCTTTGGGTTGGTTTCTTTGCTGCTCAATTTTGTCCCAAGGTAACTTGCATGTGGAGGCGTCATGTGATCCATTTCTTTTGCAGCGTATGCAGTGAAAATATGACTTTTCTCCTTGAGAGTGTCTGTCCCCCTTGCCTCTGAAATATATTCTTCTTCCTCTTCGAGGCCAAAATTCCTGGTCTGAGTAAACAGGACGTCAAAATTCAGGTGGACAGAGGCCAACGTGTATTGCAGATAAGCGGTGGACGTGTATTGGAGGAACCAATGGATGAAAAGAACAAGGTGCACCATTTTGAAAGACCGCACGATAGCTTTTCGCGTCGTTTCTTGCTTCCCAAGAATGCTAGGCTTCACGAGGAGGTGAAGGAAAAGATGGAGAATGGTGTTCTAACTCTTACCATCCTTAAGAAGCCTGACCAGGAGACTCATATTTGGTCCATTCAGATTTCTATTGAGGGAGAGGTATGGGAGAAAAGAACATGGTAGAGCATGAAAGTGGAGGAATATTCAGAGAAAAGAACACAGCAGAGCATGAAAGTGGAGGAGCGTGGGAGACTATACCAGGAAAATTGGTAGAGGGACAGAGTCAGACCACTAGGAAAATTGGCAGGAAAAAATTCTGAAGAAATGGTAGAAGGAAGTTACAAAATGGAGATGGAAGCCAAAAATGAACCTAGCCCTGATACCATGTTAGACCAGGAGGTAACTCCTCAAAAAAATTCATGATATTCAATCAGGTTGGTCTTTATTATATACATGAGGGAGAGACTATTCATTTCATCTCCTGGTGACTCTTCATCTTTTCTATTGTTTATTTATATCAATTATAGTTGTTCATCCAATCTTGATGATTAGGTGTCAAAAGTAAGAGTAAAAATCCTGCATGAAATGCCTTCACCAATATCATGAATAGTAGAATTTTTTTTTTTTTTTGAATAAACTATAAAGCATGATCAAATGCGTAAACATTCTTCTGACCGTTAAAATTTACCTTTGACAAGTGTTTTACTATTTATGGTGGAGTATCGGCAGATGCACGTCTAAAGATACAACTCCGAATGGGAAGTTTAAGAGGAGCCATTATGATTAAAATAAAAACTTTAAAATACAAAAAACTCCAAAAGCCACCAAGTCTTCCGCCCTCCTTTTGGCGCAAAAAATGATGAAGACTCGAAATTCTCTGCCTAAAACATTATAAGGGAGACCAACGGCCGGGAACTTAAACCAACTCTCTTTCTGTTGAAATGGTGGTTTCGATTGGTTAAACTAGGTCCAATTACCTTCTCTCTATCTCTACTGGCTTAAAGTATGACTTCCACTTACCAATAGAAAAGAGACATCAAATCAACCCTCTTGTTAATCTGGCAAGATATTGATCCTTAAGCTGAGTTGGGGCTCAACCAAGCCACAACTAAATTTTGCTTTTTTGATAAGAGGACTTATAAGAATGTAGAATTAAATCTAAATGAAAATTAATCCTAGAAAGAAAGCAAAAGTATAAAGATCTTAAGCCTATCTTGATTAGGAAGATGTAGATCTAACCCAACCAAGAGAAAAGTAATTAAATGATTGATATTTAAATATGTTTGGCTTATAATAAATATCAAGCTAACGAAGTAGTTCAATTAATTGATGTTATGAATACCAAAAACACATTATGTTCAAAGATCTATTAACAAAAATAATTAATCAACAACATTTAAGTAGTTCACAAAATATTTATGAGTGTTATTTCAATAATTCTAATGATTAAACAATAATATAAGGAAATAGTTCACAAAATATTACTATTTGTTAAATCAGAATTAAAATACTGATTTTTGAGTAAATAGTTACTTAAAAGTTAGACTCCAGCTCACAAGAGCAGAGATAAATAACAAAAAACAATTGAGGCAAATTACTCACATAGACAATAATGCACAAATATGAATAAAAATGACATATTTCTTCCATTATAAAATTAAATCAGTATAAAAAAATAGTATTTTAAATACCAATTTGTCGAAACTGTTTCTTTGGCTCTGATCTCCAACAATCCTTTACAATGCTTGAACTATGTTGTTAAGACAAGAGTTGCAATGGTGCAAGCTCTACTCTCCATACATAGTCAGAACATGAAAGAAAAATCTCAATAATCCCCAGACCTGAGATTGATCTTCTCTCACTAAAGCTCTAAATCCCCATTAGAATAGTGCATTTAAGAATTTCAGAATTGCAGAGAAGAGAAGCCCTTTGCTTATACTACAAACCCTTATTTGTAATTTACGAAAGGAATTCCAAATAGGAGAGTTGTTGAAGCACAACTATGATCCAACAATTTTTATTGGTACAAATTCTTATTCTTCTATTATTGGAGCAATCTCATTGATTGAAATCTTATTTTCCTCATCTCTTCAGTTGTTTTCTTGCCAAACCCAATTAAAATACAAATTAAAATCAAAATACCAAATCAAGAATACAAATATATTCCAATCAAAATGTAATTAAATAAATAAATAAAAGAAAATTTGAGTTTTCCGTTGATCCCTATAAAGATCTAATTGGTCAATTAAAACATAGACGAATGGATCTATATTCAATAAAGGTTATGAACAAATGAAAATGCAAAAAATTGAACTCAGAATTTTTAATTTTTATTTTATTTTTTTTTAATTCGTAGCTTGATCTTCTGCTAAATTTTAGTCTCATTAGATGATAAAATCGGATTATGAAACCACTTCAAAAATATTTTACATGATTTTATCTATCCAACAAGCCATTTTGGGCCTCATTTGGCCAAACAAAACTCAGCTTATGAACTTCCAAAGTTGAAGTGTCAAAACTACCAGATTCCTGGGAAATTTGTTGTTTAGGCCAAAAATAAGAATTTTTTTAATTAAAATCTAATCCTAATTAAATTATAATTATTACTTAATTAGTCAATAATTTATTTTAATTAATTAATTACAAATTAATTATAAACAAAATTTAATTAATTAAAATAAATTAAAAGTTTAATTAACATTAAATTATATTATATTAACATTATAATTTATTATACAAAAATTATAATTTAAAATTATAATTAAAATATAAAATATTATAATATTAATATCATGTATTATTTAATGTCAAATACCAAAATTCCATTGAAAAACAATAAACGTGGATGCTTTGGAGTGTATTGATAAAGGACGAGGTGAGTTTACCTAGGGAGGAGGAGGATGAGGCATGTGAGGTGGAGTGATAAGGAGATGAGGGAGGAGGTAAGCATGGAGTATGAGCGGAGGTCGAGAGTCATAAGGAGGCAAGTGAAAACTTTAGGTTAAAATGAAATAGTCACCACATAAAACCACATCGGAGTTCATAGGTCTTGTAATAGCAGAACTTTTAAAATTGTGTGCACAAACAAAACGTTAATATGCTGATATTCATATATCAGAACTTTTGAATATCGGAAAAATTAAATTGGTGATTTCGAATACCAAAAGAATTATATTGAGACTTTTAAATTTTGGAAGAATTGTATCGAAAGTCTCTTTTTTTATAGGAAGGGAGGAGGTGAAGTGAAGTGGTTTCTATTTGGAGTGGAATTAAAAATCCTACAAAATGAACTAACACCACTTTGCAATTTTGAGATTTTAGATCTCATAATTTCTTTTAAAATTAGGAATTGGAATAAGCTACAGAGATCTCGAATATATATATATATATATATATTATATATATATATATATATAAACTTTTCTACAATTTGGCTGGTGATTTTGTAGGACCGTTAGTGAAAAATGAAAAAAATAGTGGAAATTGACTAGGAATTAATATTCACAATCAATTACTAATTTATTTACAAAAATTAAAATAATATACATTTTGTACATTTTTTAACTTAGGCAGTAAAAATTATCGAACTTCGGATGATCACCATTTGCAAACTATGTAACCAAATGAGAGGAGACAAGTACCGATGGAAAGTTAGTGAAAAGTTGAACTCAATGAAGAAGTCAAAATAGAAATCCAATGAAAATAAAAAAATGTCAAAATTGGAGGACACTTAACCAAAAGAAAATAATAAAAGTGATTTAGCCAAAAGTTTATGGAAATAGTCCCCATCATTTGAAGTTAATAAGTAAAAAATGGGGGGTGTTGGGTTTTCCCTACAACACTGGAGACATACTGGGAAGAACCAATTATCTTTGGTAAAAAAAAATGAATTTTAATTTACCCAAAGGTTAAAAATAATGGAGTCCATTGAATCGTAAAACATTTCCATGGGTCCCACATAAATAGATTAAGCAATATGAACTTGAAAAAATAAGTACTCAAAGTAGACTTGAGTAAAAGTCACGAATCCAAAATTTGGGAAGAAATTATTTTAAAATTACCTCGTATGAGAAATAGAAGAAGGTACAGACAAGAGTTTTTTGATAAAGAATATATCCATTCTTATGAATGGTCTCTGACATCACTTCGCTGCCAGTGAGCATCCATAGCCCTGATGGGTTTACTTGTATTTCCCATGCTTCCTCTTTTGATCACCCTTTTGATAAGAAAATTTGCGAGATTTTAGTTTATGATGTACCTAAGTGAAAGAGGTGGTATGGTAATGGAGACTTATGTTGATGGATATAATACTTTCATAATGTTGACTCCAAAACTATTTCTCCCTGACTATCAATCAAAGGTTTTTATAAAGTGGAGGAGAGGGAGGGATCCATTGAGTTGAACTTAGGTTAGTTCTTTCTTTGAAAATGTAAACCATATCACTTAGAAAGGATGTGTGTTCCTCCGTGAAAAAGTTCTAAAGATAGAGAACTTTATGGTTCCATAAATATATACCTTTAATCATAACTAAAATTCATTGAAATAGATAGAGTAAAGATTTCCTATGTATACCAACCATTGTTGGATGAGGAAAAGACCTTCCACATGAATCATGATGGGGTCATAAAAATCGAACCAAAAATGAAATAAAAAGGAAAAGAACTCCAAACTAAAGTAGAAAAAGAAATCAACTGACTCTAAAGAATGTATAAATGAAGAAAATGAAAGTTGATAGAAAAATCCAAATTTAATGAACCAACTACAACAAGTTTTGACTATAAAGTGTCTCAACAAAAGAGTAAAAGAAGAAAAGCATGTGTATATTATTTCTTATGCTGAAATTTTAATAAATTTTATCTTGCAGAGTTATAAGATATGAGGTTCTCGAAATATAAAGTGTGAATAGCAGTTACAACGTAATATTCAGCCCAAATGTAAAGGTCCATGTTTGTTGCAAATTTTCTTATTTCAAAGAAAAACCTACATAAAAACATCTTAACCATTTTCTAATAAAATGATGCAGATATAACCCTGCAATACCCAGAATCCTCCATCTCATGCATATGCAAATTCATCTCAAACAATTGCCCAATTAAACTTCAACACACGACAAATTCAACAACTTAAATTTGTGGAAGATCTTCAAATATCTTATTCACAAATTTCTATGTTTCAGAGAAAAAAACCACGCTTTAAATCTTTTTTTCATGCAATCAACCCCAAATCTTCATTTCAATCCAAATTTAGAAACTTCATGCGGAAGCTTGCTCTTTTTAGCTTCAATCTATTGTTAAACCCCATTCTAATAACATTCACATATGGCTGGATTCAATCAAAAGAATTCACTCATGTTTTAAAATCTCGACCTGGCAATTCATACTACTGCAATCCGAGTAATATATGCTTCTTCTATTAAATGTTCATAGAATGTTTGAACAAACCTTTGAATTAGTTTAAGTTCCGGCTCAAATACACATGTGTCCCTTAAAACTTTGGTAATTGGTTAGCAAACCAACGCCCTTACACATTCATTTTCAAATTCTGCTATGGCAATTACAAAAACTTAGATTTATATTCAAAAGCCAATTACTAACAACAACATACCTCCCATGAATTCAATAGCGCTTTCTAATTCAACCGCGCTTCCTTGAGCTGCTCTTTTAATGATAGCTCCTATGCAATTACTCTGCGCAAACAGAGTTTTTCTCTTTCTCATTCCAATACTCGCTCCAACGCGCGCCTACTTCCTCGGACCAACACTCCCTTACGCCGATTCTTATGATGTTTAGCTACCATAAATCTGAGCTCTCATATAATGTTTAATGTTTGACTGGAACCTGCGTCATAAATCTTGAGGCTTTATTCCATATTTTCCCTGTTTTAAAATAGAAAAGCCTTCTTATCACTTAATGATCCACATCCATTCCTTTTATGCCTAAAAGTTCTCCCTAGTTCCTATGTTCTCATTTATTTATTTTGAGAATATCTAATTAAATCACACTTAAAAACCTAAATATTAAACTGACTTGGAACTTAGGAAACTAATTCCAAAAATGCATGATCCCCCTATGTCTACTATTTACAATGATTTCCCTTGGGCTGAATGCTCTTGCATCAGACTCCCAAGGTAGAAAATATTCATGATCTCCTGATCATGTGTCTTCTGGTCTTGGTTTTCCTGGATCCCACACTTTGTTCTGCAAGTCATCATGTGCTATTGCTCGCTGCCTTTCTCCAGGTCTCCATATCTTATGCTGCCTTGCTCCACTAGCTGCACTTTCACAATCTATCCCTGTTTTCATTTTTCTGCTGCTTCTGTTGCTTCTCTTCCTTGCTGATGTCTTCCTCTGAGACAATTTCAACATGATTCTTCTGATTAATTCAATTTCCTTGTCTAATAAATCTTCAAGCTGCTGATTTATTGCTGCCTGTTGAGCTAAGACGGCTTGCTCAGTTCTTACCTTCTCATTTCTTATTGCCACCCAATCATCCATGCCCTCTTGTCTTCTGGAATAGAAAACTTCTTCTCCCTTCATTTGACTGCTTAACTGAGTCAAATGTTCTTCAGTACCAATACCTGCATTCACCAAACATTTGTTAAAATAAAATTCATAAGGCCTCAGTGCCTTACTTCCCATTGCCAGTATTTCAGTATACTGATCCCAATCATTCTTGAGATTATCACTCAGTCTATCCTCAGCATCATCTTCTCTGAGAATGCCTCTGTATTCTGGTTCATAAAAATGAACCTCTTCATTTTCATTCATCTATGTCTTTATATTCTAAATACTTATCTTCTGTACTTCTAGTCTCTTCTCTAGAACACTTAACTCATGCCATAAACCTGTCATATCCTCTGAGAAACTTTCTGTGCAATATTCAATACTTTCACAAGCCAAGCTTCCTTTTCTTACCATCTCATCATCTGTTATCAGAACATAATTATGATTCTCAACTCCTGCAATAAACTCAGTTATCTGTCCATCACTTAATAAAAACAATTTTTCATTATCAACATTTATAACAAATTGATCATCATCATGTATCATCCCTGCATTCATACAGAACTTGTTAGTTTTAAAACTACAAGTTTCAACAGTTTCAACTGTTGGTTCATATACCAGTTCCTCAAGCTGATCCTTTTCTTCATTCACAAGAACTTCCTGTGTTGTAACAGCAAAAGCATTGCTGCTTTCCTCTTCAAAGTACTTATCTCCTGAAAGATTCTTTTCCATGTTTGTGACAGCTTCACAAGATTGCGCATCCTTCTCAACATCTGTAATCACATCACAATTGTCAGCTACAAAAATACATGGTTTTACATTATCCAGCTGATCTGGATTTTCCCAATAACTCAAGAAATCATCAATGATCTTCTCCTCTGTTTCACCAATGGAAACCTCCTCTGCACCTGCAAACACACACAACTCATCAGTTTTAAAACCACAAGACTTTTTAGTCTTGACTTCTTCCTTCAGCACTTCCCTTTGATCAGATCTACATGTGGAATCTTCAAATTTCATCTCTGGCACAAGAACTCTAAGTCCCTTTTTCAACAAGGTAATCACAATTTGCCTCAACCTCCTCTGCAATTGTCACCAAATCACTCTCTTTCCCTTCAGTGGAAAGATCCATTTTCCTTTCTGATTTTCCTTCTCTTGCAGCCATTCTTCTAGTACCTGCAATTGTACCTTTATTACTGCAATCTCTCTTTCTCGAACTTCTGCAGTCATCTCATCTCTGTGGCATTTCTCTGAACCTCTTCCTCTGCCTCCTTTTCCTCTAGAAAAACTCCTTTTGCCTCTTGCATCACCTCCTGTGGGTGCATGCTGGGTTGAGCTATGGCTAGCTCCTTCTTTAGGTGCTGTAGATCTTCCTCTACCACCTTGACTCCCTTTTCCTCTGAAAGTCCCTCTCCCTCTGGCAAACTGCTTCCTCATGAGTTTCTCACTCACCATGAGTTGTACTAGCCTCTGCAATAGCAATCTCTCTTGCTACCACTTACCTCACCAAGCTCTTTTCACTTAGTCTTTTGGTAAGTACTGGTTCACTGCCTCTGGAACCTTCTTGAGCACTCCTCTGCTCTCTCTAGGCTATCTCTTCAACTCACTTTTCTCTTTAGGACACGGCAATTGTCTTCCCTATTTAGCCTTTAGCTGAATGCCAGGTTCGCTGCCATCATCTTCTCTGCAACTATAACTTCAATCATAAATTTCAACTCAAAAAATCACCTCACCTTTAAGATCCTGCATGATCTTGTCCTCCATTTACTTTTTCCATCCTGTTCACTGCAATTATGTAGCTTGAATATCAGATTTAAACATATTCAAATAAAACACTTCAGTTCTCAATAGAACTTTCCTGTCCTCATTCAGAAAACAAACAAATATCTTCAACAGAGCATTCTGGCTCTGATACCACCTGATGCAGATATAACCCTGCAATACCCAGAATCCTCCATCTCATGCATATACAAATTCTTCTCAAACAATTGCCCAATTAAACTTCAACACACGGCAAATTCAACAACTTAAATTCATGGAAGCTCTTCAAATATCTTATTCACAAATTTCTATGTTTCAGAAAAAAAAAAAATAAAATAAAATAAAATAAAAATAAAAAAATAAAAACACTTTAAATCTTTTTTCATGCAATCAACCCCAAATCTTCATTTCAATCCAAATTTAGAAACTTCATGCGGAAGCTTGCTCTTTTTAGCTTCAATCTATTGTTAAACCCCATTCTAATAACATTCACATATGGCTGGATTCAATCAAAAGAATTCACTCATGTTTTAAAATCTCGACCTGGCAATTCATACTACTGCAATCCGAGTAATATATGCTTCTTCTATTAAATGTTCATAGAATGTTTGAACAAACCTTTGAATTGGTTTAAGTTCCGGCTCAAATACACATGTGTCCCTTAAAACTTTGGTAATTGGTTAGAAAACCAACGTCCTTACACATTCATTTTCAAATTTTGCTATGGAAATTACAAAAACTCATATTTATATTCAAAAGCCAATTACTAACAACAAAATACCTCCCATGAATTCAAAATCGCTTTCTAATTCAACCGCGCTTCCTTGAGCTGCTCTTTTAATGATAGCTCCTATGCAATTACTCTACGCAAACAGAGTTTTTCTCTTTCTCGTTCCAATACTCACTCCAATGCGCGCCGACTTCCTCAGACCAACACTCCCTTACGCCGATTCTTATGATGTTTAGCTACCATAAATCTGAGCTCTCATATAATGTTTAATGTTTTACTGGAACCTGCATCATAAAGCTTGAAACTTGTGCAACGCTTCTTTCACCGGTCGGACCTTAGTCATTAGCTATTGTATCAATACAAAGCGTAATGGTAAGAAACTATAGTAAGACCAGGAGGAGAACTATACTATATCGTCAGGAAAATTCGATAACCAGGAAGGTATTTTACTTGCACAGATAATGGCTATTCAATGCTTCAATGCTGCCGGCACTTTTATTTTATTATTATATGACAGAGTAGAACTCTATTTACGCAGAGTATAACAACTATTCAACGCTTCAATACACAGTAAAGCCAATCATTGAGTACATACATACAATTTAACAAGATATCATCGATTTTCTTCAGAACGCCGAGAGGAATTTTCATAATAATACTTCTCCATTGCCCCTCTCTAATGAGAGCTTTTCTACCACTTTATTTTTATATAATAATGGATAGGCCTTCTCGGTCCTTATCCAATACAAAAACATGCTTTACATAATGATTTAAAACATAAAAGCTTTAAAGCTCTACATGCAATGCATACATCTGACAAAAAGCCTCTTGAGGCTTTATTCCATCTTTTCCCTGTTTTAAAATAGAAAAGCCTTCTTATCACTTAATGATCCACATCCATTCCTTTTATGCCTAAAAGTTCTCCATAGTTCCTATGTTCTCATTTATTTATTTTGAGAATATCTAATTAAATCACACTTAAAAGCCTAAATATTAAACTGACTTGGAACTTAGGAAACTAATTCCAAAAATGCATGAGCCCCCTATGTCTACTATTTACAATGATTTCCCTTGGGCTGAATGCTCCTGCATCATAAAAGCAATGCTTTAAGAAACAAACTAAAAGTTCTGAAACTTCCTAGTTTAGTTGATTTGATAGGGATCATTACTGCTTCTCCCAAAAACTTGAAATCAAACCAAACAAAGGAGAATGAACACCAAATCTGATCTGGTAGAGACGTGAAACATTTACGGAGAGCTACAAAAATAGTGTTTAAGATCAGCAAAGACTAAAAACAAAACTGAAACCAAAATGAAAGAAATGAAAATGAATGAAAGTAGGCATATGAAACTTATCATTAGAGAATTTCATTTAATCTACTTGAGATATATCATCTTCTCCAATAAAATCTAACTTCTTCTTTTAATTAGAGTTAAAGGAATGAAGAAGTTGAATTGACTGAAAATATTATTGACCCAAAATCATCATTTATTTAATCAAAATTAAAGTAAGGAGTACTGGAAGAAAACAACGGTTCATGTTCAAGGAATCAAAAGTAAAACAAAATCCATCAAAAAAGAGAATGAAATTATGTTTCTTTATGAATTGTAGCGATGATTGTTCTCTTTATTTTTTTCATTCTGAATCTATATCAACCCCAAGTGATTGAAATCGATTCAAAATCCTAAATAATGTAGCAATGAGGAGGACTTGAATCATTATATAATAAGTCTAGAGTGACATATCAAAAATTTAAATAAAAGAGAAGTCAAACATGAATTAACCATGGTCCATTACCTTTACATGTTCCAAATTCGTTATCAATTAATGCATTTCCATAGTGGTTTCTCAAGGGTGCCTTACAAAGAAAATGAAGATGCTCACTAAAAGATGATTGAGATAATAAAATATGCATCCAATAATGAGTCAAAGGAAAAAACGTAAATGAACCACAGGTGATGAAAGTTCTCATTAGCCAAGTAGATTCTCAAAAGAGTAAAAGAGGCCCATGTGCATACCCATGAAGAATGTATAACCCTATAGTCACAAAGTCATCCCGATGAATGGATACTTGGATTTTACGAAATTATGATTCAAATACATCCAAGCTCTCGACCACCATGATAACATGAAAGTAGCATAAATATAAAGATAACCAAACAAGATTTCATTTTAGCATATTGAAATATTAGAAAGATTTGAACAAAGACCTACAAAGATACTTAACCCAATATTATGAAGTTTTGAGTATCCGAGAGAATCAAAGAGAAAAGTAAGAGCTCGAGTTTTCCAAAAATCTTAATAAGAAAAAATCCGATAAATAAATACCTTGTTTCATAATGTTTCCTACGACATTTTTTTTTGGAAGCTTAATTAAATTTCACCTCCGATATAAAGTCTCGGTATTTATAATATTAAATGGAAGGAAGATCTTGGAACAAATTTTTTTGTGTAACTTTTTCAAACAAAACTTAATGTATTGATTATGCTCGACAACAAATGCTTGTTAAATGTAAAATGTGGAAACATTGTCTTTCTAGTAGATCAAACATTCACACATCAGAGGTAAAATTTTCATAATATTTTATAAAGTAGTTCTGATGACTTTCATTCCAATAATGAGATAATTTGAAGTTTTGCAAAAAATTATTGCAAGAGCACTTACATTTACCTGTAAAATAAGCTTCCAAGGAAAGGAGTCTGATATTTAATAAATACGAGAATAAATCGGGTATCAAAGATCACGAAAACCTTTTTGAAGCCGAAATCAACTTACAAAACTCCAAGACTACAAAATTCTAGTGAGTATGTTGGCTTGAGGGGGCTTGTACACAGGTTCAGAGTTAGCTATGCTAACCAACAAAACCCTACACTACCGACCCTTTCGGCAACAACCCACGTAGCCCAAGTTGCAGTCTCACCTGAGGCAGTATTGGGGGATGCTAGAAACAGGCTTCTGTGTCCCTTAGGCTATGTGATGTGGGGATAAGGCATTTTCTTTAGTTTCAGCTCTGATTTGACCTTCATGAACCCGTATTCATGAAATTTACAAACTTAAGTGATTTTCAGTTAAAGAGAACTGTAAACTTCGCGTAAATGTATAATCATGCATAAAATCACATATAATGATGGATCCAAATCTTTGCATATAAATAAATTCAAATATACAGTTAACTATCGTTCAAGTGTGCGTAAAGAAATAAAACACACAAGTATATAAAAATAGACACAAAATTGCTTCAATTATTCTTTATTACTTTAGATCTTCCTTATATAGACTTTCCAGACCCCACACACACAGCTGCAGGGGCCCATGCACTTAGCTGCGGCCTTACCAAGGTCTTTGCACACTCTGCTGCAGGAGCCTTCCCCATCACCAAAACACAAAAAGATCATACAGACTCAGAACATATCAAAATCTCATTCTGTTTAGTTATGTTATTCACTTTAGACTCATTAAGACACCCTTTTATATACTCTTTTCTATTACAATACCATGGCCTGCAAACCATGGGTGGATCTCAAAACACTACCAAAATGTAAGGGGTTTTAACCTTCCTAAAACCCATTAACTCCCATTGTTTTGTGCGCTTGCTCCTCAAAATGTGGAGACTTACAATATTTTAACAAAACTGACCCAAGGGACCCCGTCCCAACAAGCCCCCAACACAAATATGTGACTCATCCTTGAGTCACTCCGCTTGTATGCTCTAGATCTTTGCTTTCAAGCTACTGAACGAAGAGTTCACTAGGTGAAGCGCTTCCGTGCATTGTACTGATGCCTGTCAAACTTTTTTGACCAACTTTTCCATAGTTGGCCCTTCTAATGCTAAGCCAATTGTTCGTTGTGTTTGTTGCATACACTTGAGCATGCCTTCCATAGTCTATGAGAGTTGTTTTGCTTCTTCTTCCCATGGGTGCATCCGTGTAGTGATAAGCTGCATCTTCCGCAACTCCTCAATCTGTCCTTGCAGGGATGTGCCCTCTTGCAACCAGGTGAACCGTTTCATAAGGGCTAAGGTGAAAGTCATTCCCTTTATCTCATCATACTGTAGTTCCTTATCTCAGATGGTTATTTCAATATTTTTCACCTATGGATCCCCCTGCATCGAGGCCCATAGTTCTAGAGTCTCTTTGAACAACTGGCTACAATCCTTGACTGCAACGTCGAGATTTTCCCTATCTATTCTGATGGAAACCTTGTGCTACTCTCAGATCTCTGGTGGTGTGGTAGGCTGTAGCTTCAATTGAAGCTCATTAATTTGCAGCTGTAGATTAAAGAAAACTTTATCCACTAGTGTTTTTTATTCTCGAAACACAACTGTTAGTTGCTGCACTTTTTCTTCAGAAGCAGCCTCAGACTGAATTTGGAACTCGGAAAGCTTGTTGTATACTTTAGAAATGACATGCTCCAGTTGTGCTCTTCTTTTAGCTACCTCATCATGATCCTGGAGAGCTTTGTGCTTTCCATCGCACAACTGTTGACTGGTGATCTGCGCATGCTTGATCACCATAAGATCTCGTTGCTCTCGCACCATAAGCTCATCTTTTACACCCTGGTGTAGCTCATGCAATGTGGATAAGGGAAGTGCCATGAGGTTAATACTTACATTCTTAGGCAGTTGGGCACTCTCCCGTTTTGTGACATCATTAAAGTGTAAGGATCCATCAGGCAGGGGTACAATGTGGAGCTCTAAAGTGAGTACCGACTGAACACTACCCGATGTCATTGGTTTCTCGCTCGCTTGAGACCAGCTTGCTTGAACCTAGCTTGCTTAAACCTACAACTCTTTGAGGTCCACATGGACCTTCGTCAAAACGAGCTAGTATTGTTCTTTAATGTGGCCCTAGATATCTTCTGTGGTGGACCTGACAGTGTCTCCAATTTCATCAAGGTCCCCCTGAGTGAGGACCATGGCATTTGCACCGGAAGACTTACCAGATTTGTGCTTCTTATGTGTGCCTCTAGCACTTGACTTTTGTCACCGCTTGACAATAAAGGGAGAATCAACGTCCTCTAGGTCTACATAGGGGTCTTTAGTACCCTGATCAAGTTCTTATGTATGCTTCTCTTCGTATTTCTTGCGCTTTGGTTCCTACACGGTATTCTTTTCTAGGTCAATAGTCACCATCTTCTTTTCCTTCTGCACCTCTTTACTAGTCCCTGTTGCGCCTTCTTTACTAGTCCCTGTTATACCTTCTACAATATCTTTCAGAAGGATCCAATCAGTCAGCCACTGAAGGACTAGTTGTGTGATATCGTCTTTGGTGACCAGAAATGGAAACACCATCCATTTCTTTGTCAAGTCGCACTTCGCGCAGATGTATACATGGTGGAAATCAGCCTTAAAATCAACAATGCACAAATATTCTGTGAACAGACTTAGTGACAACGTGGCTTTTGGTTAGTCACCATTTGCAAATCCATTTTGAACATTACCCATAACATCTTATTTTCAATGAAACAGGCAGGGTCCTTTGTTTCTCATAGCAAGGAAAATTTGGTAACCTTGCACAACTCTGGATCTGCCATGGGGAACTAGGAATCCTCTATCATCCTCCAATCTATTAGCTCGATCAACAATAGCAGCCATGCGTAGTGGAATGCTTTTCCTTCCTACTGCGATGCACGAAAATCATCTAAGAATTCCTGACATAAGTACTTTGCCCAATTGAATTGGACTCCCTTGCTGCATTGCACAACCAAGGATACCACTGGTGATGCCACTTCAGCGGTGCGACAGTTTCTCATGATTTTTCCTGCCAAGATCTGTGCAGTGACCTGAGCACCTTCCTCTCAGAGGAACTGATGGCATGTTTCCGCGACTTCTTGACCAACCTAAAGTCACTTTTCATTTGATCTGTGAGCTTTTTCTCCCGTGACTTCCCCACAAAAGAATCTATGGGGTTCATAGCCTAATAAGGCAGTGCTGTGATTCTTTGTATCAGCATATCATTAATTGGGATGGGCCCTCTCATCTAGAGACACCCATCATGGACTAGTGCCAACAACTGGTGCACACAAATAGTGTTAATAATTCTTCGGCTAAAGTGTGGGACATAAAACATGTTGAGAAACTCTGCACACTCGATACCGACCACCCACTTCATTGGTTCACGTCTTATAATGCCTACCTCCTCATAGTAGATTGTCTTCAAGTACTTGTTGGGTCCTTGCTGTGGAAATTTCTCATGGTCACCCAAATATCAATCTTCCATCTTCAGATATTGTACCTTGGCCAACAAGTCGCCCTCAATAGGTACTTCATCTGGTAGCAATGGCATGAATACCTTGAATTTTATAGAGTTAGGTTCCTTAGTTACTTTGGCAGTAGGCTTCCATGGTAGTATATACAGTGACAGTTGAGAAATTAGATTCACGCCTTCTGTGTTGATATCCTCAACCCCCACATTCATAACTTCTTTGCCCAAGTCCTGAGGTTCCATAGGCTTATTGTTTTTATCCATTCTATTCTTCTTCCTTTGCTTAGTCGGCATCTTCCGCGGTGATTGTTGAACAAGGGGTTGTTGTGGCTTTTTTTGCTTTTTTCTCTCTAGTCGCGGAAGTAGTAGGCTTTGGCCTCGGTGACCTGGGTACTATAGCAAGAACTGGCTGTGTTGCAGTCATGATGTTTCCTAATCCTCTCCTCAAGAAATATACCTCAACTTCTGCCCAAATTAGGTAACCAGACGTGTAGCAACACACTCGGCTCTTTAAGCACAACAACACATAACAATTTATCAAGAAGCAAAGTGTCCAAGTGTGGAGTGGGATGTGAAATTTATAACCCAATTCGAATTCAAATTGTATGTTCTCCCAAAAATCTTCCTCAGGCCCCAAAATATTTTACTCGATGAGTTGAGGATATTTTTCCTCCACCTTCTCTCTGGTGTACCATTTAGCTTTGCCTGCAAGTTGTCCCTTCAACCCAATTTGCCAAAGGTCATGGTTCCCCTATCTTGTAGTTTTGGACCTCTTTTGCAAAATTATATCTTTTGTCAACTCTGCCTAAGCATCTAGTGTCAAGTCCTCCACATAGGGTAGGACTTGTTCCTCTTCCCGATCTAGCATGGAAGCCTCACAAAGTTTCAAATTCTTTACATTCGCAACTGAGTAAATGCACATATATGGTGTCAAAATGAGTTGATAGGAATTATCACCCACCTTTTCCAGTATCTTAAAGGGAACATACCTTAGAGCCTTGATTTTCTTACCAGAGCCCTACAACCTCTCCTTATTCAACTGTAACCATACTCCGTCTCCCACCTCGAATGAATTCTCTATTCTGTGTTGATCATGCATGGCCTTATACTTGTCCTATGACTTCTGCAGTGTTTCTTGTACCTGTAGATGGATATGCATGATCTTCTCTATAAATTTTTCAACTCTCAAAGCATCTCCTGTAAGATCTCCCCTCACTCCTCCTTACTGCCCATATGAAATATCCAAAGGTGAAGGTAGCAAATATCTAGAACAAGTCTCAAATGGGGACTTTCCTAAAAAAGTGTGGGCTGCTATGTTATAAGAATGTTGTATATATACCATATTTTCATCCCATTCTTTGGATGCTTCTGGTAGTATCCCCTCAGAAGTTGCACCAAAGTCCCATTGACTACTTGTGTTTCCTGTCTCTCTATGGATGGAATGTTGTGCTAAAGCATCACATTTTTAACCCAAAAAAAAGTCGTTTGATGCCTCAAAATGCTACTGGAAGATTTTAGACCCTATTTCGCCAAACTAGGTCCCATCGATAAAAATGGTCCCCTGAGTTGATTCCTCCTCTTTTTCCACTCCAAATGCATCAAGATGGATTCCAAACAATATAATTATCCAATTCGGATTACACCTCCCCATTCTGGTGTACCATTTAGCTTTGCCTGGAAGTTGTCTCTTCAACCCAATCTACCAAAGATCATGATGCCCCTGTCTTGTAGTTCTGGACCTCTTCTGCAAAACTGTATCTTCTATCAACTTTTCCTGAGCATCTGGTGCCAAATAATCCACAGAAGTTAGGACATGTTCCTCTTCCTAATATAGCATGGAAGGCTCATAGAGTTTCAAATTCTCTACATTCACAACTGAGTAAATGTGCATGTATGGTAATAAAATAAGTCTATAGGGATTATCACCCTCCTTTTCAAGTATATCAAAGGGACCATACCTCAGAGCCTTGATTTTCTTAGGAGGACCTTAGAGCCTCTCCTTGTTCCACTGTAACCATACTATGTCTCTCACCTTGAATGAATTCCCTATTCTGTGTTGATCATGCATGGCCTTATACTTGTCTTGTGACTTCCGCATTGTTTCTTGTACCTATAGATGGATTTGCTTGATCTTCTCTATAAATTTTTCAGCCCTCAAAGCATCTCCTATAAGATCTTCTCTCACTCCTCCTTGCTGCCCATATGCAATATTCAAAGGTGAAGGTAGCAAATATCCAAAACAAGTCTCAAATGGGGACTCTCCTATAGAAGTGTGGACTTCTCTGTTATAAGAATGATTTATATATACCATATTTTCATCGCAAGTCTTGAGATGGTTCTGGTTGTGTTCCCTCTGAACCTGCACCAAAGTCTTGTTGACTACTTTTTTCTTCTTCTCTGTCTATGGATGGAATGTTGTGCCAAAGTGGCAAATGTTTACCCCCAAAAACCGTTGTTTGATGCCTCAAAATGCTCCTAGAAGGTTTGACACCCTGTTTCACCAATCTAGGTGTTGGGAACGGGTCCCCTAGGGTCAATTTTGGGGTTAAAAGCCCAATTTTTGGGGCTAAAGGCCCAAGTTTTGTATAAAGAATGTAAAGTCTCCGCATTTTGTGGTTATGGAGCGCGAAGATGTAAATAGTCAAAAAGGGTTTCTGCCCTTAGTGTAGGTAGCTTGTGTCGGCCTGATGAGATCCACCCTTGGTCCACAGGCCATGTATGTATAAAAAGGAGTCTTAGAAGAGTCTAAGGCAGTTTAGTTCTTAGTAAGTTTTGGGCAATTGATTGATGTAATGGATCTGTGAGACCTAAGAGAGAAGAGTCTTAGCGTAGGAAGGAGGCTCTGTAGCTAAGTGCGTAGAGGCCTAGGGTAGAAGTTCGCAGCTGACTGCGTGGACCCCTGCAGCTATGTGCACAGGGAAGTTAGAGTCTATACTAGAGAACTTTACCATCAATAAAGAGAATTATTCTAGAGATGTCCGTGTATGAGCTATTTTACTTCTCTTATGAATGTATGCAATTATGTCACGTTGAACACTGGGTTTATGATTTAATGTTGTATTGATGCACAAATCTATATGTTTTACTTTGTCATATGAACACAAATAAGAATATATGTTTACACGAAGAGAACCATAATGCATGTTGAAGTTAACCAATATTTAAGATAATCTAGGTAGGAACAGAGTAAGAGTAATTACAACGGCACGTAAGCGTCTGAATTGCTTATTTAGGGTTGGGAAAGGATGATCTCAGACCTTTGCGAAGGTTTCAAAGCTAGATAAGGGAAGTGCATTGATAAGCCCTAAAAGGATTATTGGTTTGCGTGAAGGAAGGGTTAGGGTATAAAATGACATCACAACTATCTCAAAGTGCGGAAACTTGGTTCGTGCATCCCCCCACACTGCTTCAGGTGAGACTTCAGTCTGCTCTCTGCAGATTGATGCTGAAAGGGCTAGTAGTGTAGGGATTTTCTTGGCTAATTAACACTAAAATTGGGTTAGGGTCCATCAAGCCAACAAATGGTTCCATTGCCAGGACCGGGATCTGCATAACAAGATGTGTGATGTCGCATCACTGGCATCCAACTAAGAAGGAGATCAAAGACTGGTTGGATAGAAATATCCATGAATTCGTAGCGCAAGAGAACATGAATCTGTGATTGACGAAAGAACAGTGGTTGGACAGATACTTGTACACAGAAATACACAATATCTTCTTCTGTTCCTTCCCGGTCGAGTTGTACGAGTGGATGGCGAAATTGGTAGACAGCTAAGGAAGGTCGAGGCTTGACGGTCCAATAGTCTGGACCCTAGAGTTAGAGTAGAGATTAGAAGCCTTTGAAGAAAAGATCACACACCTTGTCAATCATTGGCTCGATCCTATCATAGGAGGGTTCATGACAGAGTTCGCGGTCGATACCTCGGTTAGTTACAACGAAGAAAAGCACTGCTTGTTCAAGGGGCCATGAGGTAAGTATTTAAAATAGTTAAATGTCTGGGTTAAGATGCTCTTTTATGAAAAGTGGGTTATGTAGCTATCTTGATGTTTGGGGCTACTCGAAGTGGAAGGACATTTAGGAACAAGGGGAAATAGGCCATGAATATAGCCCGTTAATTGAACATCCTCTGAGTGATGATGAGAAAGCAGCATAGGCATCTCCACAGAGCGTTGTTCAGTTGATAAAGCAAGGGTTCCTGTGAATACCCCATCCACCCACACTACCTCCATCATCACCTTTGTCGCATACACCTTCGCCTACACCACCACCACCTCCGCCACCGTTCAATATGGCGAACTCAGTAAAGCTACCTGTGTTCAAGGGTGTGGGAAATGAATATCTTGAACAATTTTTGTTCATCGCTAAGGATGTATGGGAAGCTCAGGGTATCATGGATGATTAAATGAAGAAAGAAACATTGGTTAATGCTTTGCAGGATCGCGCGCTAACGTGGTACATTAAGTATTGCACTGATAATCTGATGTCCGCGTTGGCAGATATCCAGATTGTGCTGAATAAGGAATTCAATAGACCTAAGTCTGAAGCGTAATTAGTTGTGGGATTCAAGGAGATTATGATGAAGCCTTGTGAGACACCCTAGGATCTGGATCAAAGATTGAAATGTAATATTTGTGAGGCTAACATGAACCTGACTGATGGGCAGCACCGTGAATGGTTTGTAGCCTCACTCCTACCTCATCTAAGGGTTGCAATATCACAATAGAAGATTGGGACCCAGGCAGAACCTTTGCCTAGAAATGAAAAGTTTGAAGAAAGATAGAACAACCCAGCCTGAGGTGTGCGAAGAAGTTTGGTGCTTGAAGTGTAAAAGCCAGTGGCATGACAAAGATCACTGTCCAGTTTTTGCAAATTATGTTGCAGCAGGGGGACCAATGCCTTTGAGGCCGGAAGCTCCAACAGGGCCAAGTATAGGGCCCATGCTATGGTGTGCTATCTATCAGGTAGCTAGAAAACATGTGACAGACAATTGCCATTTGTTACAGAAATTCGTACAGAAACCGCAACAGCTTTTCTGCAACTTCTGTCAATCGGTGGGTCATGATGAGTGCAATTTCTGTAGGTACAAATTAATGATGGATAGAATGCCTACCTATAGGGTGCGGGCAGAAACCTGGCCTCTAGACCAAGATGCTGGGGAGCATGAGGCTAGTATCATGGGCGTGGATGAGGCCGAGGTGGGGGAGGACCTGGTAGAGGTGGGGGCAGGTCATTTGTTACAACTGTGGGGGACCAGGACACTATATGCAAGACTGCCCAAATCCAATGCATCTGTCATGCCGCTATTGTACTTAGTTCGACCATGCAATGGAGGAGTTCCCTATATTGTTGGCTAAGACACGCGAAAAGGGGGTGCAGCCTCAACATTCGACTTAAAACTTGCAAATGATGAGGGTTGAGCCTCTCAAGGAAGATGCTAAGGTAAATATTGTGCTTTGCCGTGGAGTGACGACTTGTGAAGACAAGGGGAAGCAACCTAAAGAAGGTGAGTGGGTCCGCAAAGCACCAAAAAAAGAGAGTGTATTTGATCTAGAATGCACAAAAGAAATGTTTATGGAAGCGAAGAAAAGCTTCACTGAGGCCTCTACCTCAAGAAGTCAGGAGAAGCTAACTAAAGAAATGGACCCGTCCATGATTACTACTTTCTTAGAAAGTTGTATGAAGCTATTGCACGATAGCAAGGTTGTGAAGGGATTGCAGGAGCTGATCAATAGGTGCATTGGGAAGGAACATTCTGCTGACAGATCATGTGTAGTCAAGAAGATTTGCAGGCATAAGGCAAGGACAAGGCGTGAGATGAGGCTCAGTGCGCAGATAGGAGAATATGAGATGGATCAAGTTATTCTAGATTTGGGGTCGGATGCAAATGTTTTTCCTAAACAAACATGGGAAAGGATGGGGAGACTTATGCTACAGTGGTCCCTAATTCAGCTACGAATGGTGAATCAGCTGAAAATCATCCCCATGGGAAGATTGTAGGGAGTAATAGTTGATATTGAGGGCATGAGCACACTAGCTCATTTTGAAGTAATAGAAATTGTGGATGACAACAATCCCTACCCCGTGCTCCTTGGGATTGATTGGGCCACTGACATGAATGGGTAATCAATTTGAAGAAGTGGAAGATGATATTTGAGAAGAAATTGCTCCACGTTGTGGTGCCTCTGGACCTTGAAGAAGGACCGCACTATACTGAACCAATCCGCGATTATGAAAGTGATGACGATTTGGACCAGATTTACAAGATAACGACGCAAGATTAGGGTTGGGTGAATCTAACAGCAGATGGGTGTATTGCATGGGACTGCGACAGTTCCTGCACATGAGATTGAGACGAAGAATTGGAGCATTGGTAGAATCATCTGCATGAAGTATCTACGATGCGTTGTAACATGATGAACAATTAGTTACACTGTGTATCGTCAGAGGTAAGAAATCTACCCTACTATGATGCTTTAACTGATGTTGATAACTTTTTGGATGCATTCGAAAGAGAAGTGCTAGAGAAGCATCACTTCCAGGCCTTGGATTGGGCACTACGCGCTATGCCTATGAGATGGTGGAGCACGCACAAGGACAACTTTTATGATTGGCGTGTGTACAGAAAAATGATGAGAGTGTGGTTTGGTCACACACAACTGTGGCTAACAGAAAAATATAATGGGAGGAATGACCCACGCGACCATTTGGCCAAATGGAATGAAGTATATGAAGTAGATCCTCAGTCGGAGTGGGTACATCTGTTTTGTCATACCTTGGATGTTATACCAATGAATTGGTACTTGGAGACAGATCTCTGCAATGGCACTAAAGAATGGGATGTTTTGCACTAAGGATTTTTGATGACGTTCAGCTTTGAGCATGGGTTTGAGTGTATTGATGAAGTGTTGCAGGAGGTCAAGGCAGTGATCTTCAGGATACTGCAGGATCCTCTAGATTTGATTCAACCTGATTGGACTACCACCTGAGCCACACATTGGAGTGCTACAATGTGACAGCGAAAGAAGAAGACGAAGACCAAAGAAAGATTAATATTCCAGAGATTGAAGGTCACCGCGAAGTTGAAGGACCGTAACTAGAGAATCCAGACGTCACCGAGCCACTCAAAAATAGACAGGTGAACACTAGCACGGAGGCAGTGCCGAAGTTTGTAAAGATTGGGAACTACTGGGATGAGGCAACAGTAGATTTGTTCCCTACGAAGTTTTTAGATTTGAAAGGGATAATAGGGGACTTGGGTTTCATGAATATCACTCTAAAACCATACGCAAAGCCAGTTAAGCAAAGGCCTTACTACCTCAACCCTAAGTATAAGGAAAGGGTCCACTTGGAGTTGGATAAAATTCTTGCAGCAGGCATCATTGAACTAGTAGAAGAGTCTAATTGGGTAAGCCACATGGTAGTTCAGGACAAGAAATAGAAGGATGAGATACGGATATGCGTAGATCTGAGGAAGTTGAATGATGCTTGTGTGCATGATCCTTTCCCAACTCTGTTCACCGATGAGGTGTTGGATAATGTTGGCGGCCAGGAAGCAGATTTGTTTACTGGTGGGTTCTCAGGGTACCATCATATCAAGATCGCACCGGAGGATAGAAGTAAGATGACCTTCGCAACTGAATGGCGATGCTTCCAGTATATGGTGATGCATTTTGGGCTGAAGAACACACCGACGATCTTCTTGCGCGTAGTCATAGCAACATTAAAAGATTTGGTTCACAAATTTTTGGAGGTATACTTTGACGATTAGACAGTGTTTGGATTGGTAAAGTGCCATGTAATGAGTCTACGCTTGATGCTAGATACATGCCGAAGGTACCAGATCGTGCTTAATCTGAAGAAATGTTTGTTATGTGTCCCTTTTGGGATCTTTTAGGGACACGTGGAATGCAGACAGGGCTTGATGGTAGACCCTACAAAGATTGTGGTTATAATCAATTTGGAGGCACCAAGAAGTGTGAAATAGATGCACGCGACATTGGGGCATACCAGGTACTTTAGAAAGTCCATCAAAAGCTATGCCCATATCACCATGCCAATGGAGAAACTGTTACAAAAAGTTGCTACATTCTGCTAGAATGAGGAATGTCAGAAGAGCTTGGATGTGCTCAAAGAGAAAATGGTCATCGTGCCGATCCTAGTCTTCCAGGATTGGAAGAAGGAATTTCATATGCATGTGGATGTGTCATGTATTGCGTTGGGAGCAATACTCGCACAGGTTGGTGAGGGAGAATTGGATCATCCGATAGCGTTCACAAGTAGGAAGCTATCTAAAGCTGAGAATAATTATTGAACAATAGAGCGCGAAGGTCTGGCTATGGTATATGTGCTCGAAAGTACAGGCACTACTTTCTAGGCGGACACTCTAAGATGTATATAGACCATTATACATTGAAATACTTGGTGAATGAGCCTGTGTTGGGGGGGAATATGCAGATGGTTCTTGTTGTTTTAGGAATATGATTTTGAGGTTATTGTGAAACCAGGACGATTGAATGTCGGACTGGATCATCTATCGTGCATTGAGACAGGAGAGGAGCCCACTAATTTGGAGGAAGGACTACCTGACGCATAGCTCTTTGCAGTGCACATCGTGAAAAGTCACTTTGAAGATATTATACACTTCCAACTATGGAAACAACTCTAAAAGGATATACTAGCCAACAGAAGAAGGAATTGGTGGTGCGCGCCACAAATTTTTCTGTCATTGCCGGGAACTTGTATAAGATGGGATCAAATGAAATACTACGATGTTATTTGCTAGAATTTGAACAAAATAACATCCTCACTAAGGCTCATGGAGGAGTTGTAGGAGGACATTATGTGGGAAAAGCAACAGTGTAGAAGATTCTACGTGCTAGGTTATGGTGGCCAACACTGCATAATGATTCAAAAGCATATTGTAGGGCATCTGATGCATGCCAAAGGACGGGTAGACCATCATGGAGGGATGAACTACCTCTGAATCTACAAATAGCATTACAGCCCTTCGAGAATTGGGTGATTGACTTTGTAGGACCAATTCAGCCTCCTGGAAAGAAGACAGGTGTGCGGTACATCATCACTGCGACTAAGTATTTAACCAGATGGGCAGGGGCACAAACCGTGAAGGACTATACAAGTGCAAAAATAGAAAAATTCATCTTTGAGTATGTGTTGACGAGGTTTGGTTGTTTAAAATTTTGATGAGTGATCGCATACGCATTTTCTTAATGAGATGATCAGCGCATTGACGGAGGAATTTCAGGTTTACCATTAGAAGAGTACGCCATATCACCGACAGGCTAATGGAATAGTAGAAGCGTTTAATAAGATACTAGAGAGCATGCTGATGAAGGTTTGCAATGCACAAATAAATGACTGGGATGTGCGCGTACCCACGGTGCTATGGGCTTAGAGGACAACTTGTAAGAAGTTGACTAGACAAATGCCTTTCAGGCTAGTTTATGGCATTGAAGCTGTGATGCCAATTGAATACATTGTACCTAGTCTGCGCATAGTGGCATTCATAGGAATGGCGGATCGCGAAGCCTTGGAAGAACGACTCGCACAATTGGTAGAACTGGAAGAAGATAGGTTTTTGGCTGGATTGCACCAGATAGTTCAAAAGGAGCGCGAAAAGGCATGGCACGATCGACACATCAAATTGTGCACCTTTGAAGTAAATGATTTAGTGTTATTATATGACAACAAGTTTGATGAATTTCCAGGACAATTTTGGATGCATTGGCTGGGGCCCTATGTCATCAAGGAGATTATCGATGGTGGAGCAGTTCATTTGATGAAGTTGAATGGAGATCCATTCCCAGGGAAGGTGAATGGTATCCGATTGAAGCCATACACTGGAGATCCGACCAGATGACTATATGGTGGAAGCATAGTCTTAATGCTCCAGGTAGCTGAAAGGAGGCACGGGACTATAAACTACACTACCCAGGTTGTAGAGTTATGCGATTGGGCTACTACGCGGAATGGAGGATTGTCACAGTGTCAGTAGAAGTGCGAGAGGAGCTGCACTATTGAAGGTGAGACTGCACAGGGAAACCGGAAAGTGATCGTTATGGTCACTGTTCATGGCTTGACAGTGGGAAAATGGCTAAATGGAGTGGGGAGGTAGCAATTAAGTTGGAATTTAAGAGCAATATCTTTGAAAATCTATTACCACTCTAGCATTTATGAACAGATTTTGGGGGGAACAATCGCATTCAAATTTGAAATTGCCTATAAATTAGAGATGACTGACAACCAAAAAAAACTTGGAATTTTGAGAATCGAGGTGTTAAGCTATCAGGCGCGCATGAACCTTGACTATTTCAAGGCTTTCGTAGTGAGTTCAATGTTTGAGAAATAGCTCAAGGAAGCTCAGGAGCTTTTAAATAGAATTATGTCGACACCCTTGGAGATTGCAAGTGTTGGAGAAGTGATGTTAGTTGAGGGAGATGCCCTAGAGGTAGCGAGTGTAGAGGTCCCTGCGAAAGTACCCAAATCGCCGAGGTCGCCCAGGGCGAGACCTATGCTACCTAAAGAGGGTCCTAAGACAAAGAAGGATAAGTAAAGCAACACAGCCTGTGCGTGAGTCGCCAAGGAAACACCAAAAGAAAGAAAAGCCTACTACACAGGAGAAGGGCAAGGTAGTAGACCTGGAACCTGACCAGGACATAGAAGATGTCGGCATGGGCATGGAAGCCAATTGACATGGGGGCAAAAGACATTGATGTTGAGGGGGAAGACCCTATCTCCAAGCTGCCACCATATGTCTCTCCGCGCCGAGGGAAGGTGAAGGTACCAAGGATATCAATGAGAACAAAATCACACTTTTCACCCCATTGTTACCAGACAAAATCAAATTTGAAGGATCGCACTTGGCTCGCATTCCCCATTTAAAGTTGGAGGATTGGGATTTGGCAGATATAGAGCACTTTCCGCACTTGGTGACTGATACATTCATGCACCGCATCTTCTACAAAGACTCTGGTGTGACCGCGCTAGAGCCGAGACAGTGGACAGAAGGGGTGGACAAGGCAGGACTATTGAACCTGCTATGGGTGCCGCATTACAACTGTGCACCCGTAACTTTGATAGTGATCAAACAATTGTTAGGCTTGGTACACGATGGGTGCCTGTGGTTAGGAGATCTGATACCGATCACTGACATGTTGATCCACAGGCACTTTGCTCCCACATTCAAGCTTGAATTCGGCCATGGCATTTGGCGGAAAGATGGGTGAGCACGACCTTGCCTAATGAATGAAAGATAAGTTCAAGCTTGCTAAGAGGCTACGTGGCTACTCCATTTCCAGCATAACTGACCCCACGGTTAAAGTAGCCACTTAGATCTTAGTGGGGAAAATAATGAGGAAGTGTCATGTAGATGAAGTGTCAGCACCGGTTGTATCTTTAGCAGCCCAGTGTGTGGAGGGCGTACAATTTAACTGGGCGCACTACCTCTTCAACGAGTTCCTTGCGAATTGCAGAGAAGCTTAAGAACAAAGCAAGACCTTCTACTATGCATGACTGTTACTGTTGATTGTACTGGTTGCGTGGGACTTACTAGAGGACAGTCAATTTCCTCCAATTGCACCAAAGCTACCAGAAGCAATGAAGTTCACTTCGCTCTGGGCCACGAAGGATCCCCAAAGGGTCAAGGACAATGAGATATTCTGGATTCTCATGGAATCAAGCATCCACGCCATAATCAACCACAAGCCACGACTCTCACCAACTGTCTTTGAGCAGTTGTCTGAATATGGGGAGTTCAAGGCAAACTTCCATTGCGTTTCCATCAGATCACGGAAGGACCTCGCACAAAAATGGTATGATCTTCCATACCTAGCGATGGATGATGTAATCACTACAGTTCTGGAGAGTTGGCCAGCAGAGTGGGGAAAAAACTTAGACTTATCTATTGGGTCTAGTAAGTATACCCCAAAGCAAAAGAAGAAAGAGGCGAGGTTAAAGATGGAGTAGTTAGCCAAAAGATGGAGGAAGGAAGCTGAGGACAAAGCCACAGCAAAGCGCGCAACCAAAAATTAGGTAGAAGGGGAGGAGGAAGAGGAAGAACATGAATCTGATAGGAGTTAGAAGTCACCTTCTCTACAGACAGAGGATGAGGAGCAGCACTGAAAATAGCGAGGAGCAGACTCGGAGACTACTCCATTCCGGGTTAAGCGCACAAGGGAGCAGGAGAAAGTAGGGCCGCGGAAGAAGTCCAAGGCCACCAAATCCTCCCTTGACCCAAACACCTTTACAGAGGGTGATTTGAATGATATAGATGATACAGTAAGGGACGCGACTGTGGAACTACTGCAGCAGTTTGAGTAGCAGCAGAAACAGGCCTTGGTCGCCATTCAAATGGGTTTGCGTGAGATGAAGATCTAGGCTACTCAAGTGCAAATCCAGGCTACTCAGGTGCAGACCAGTGTAGGGCGAGGCAGCATGGTATCGAGAAGTTTGACACCTGGAACCTCATATGCAGTAGAGATGGTCCTTTTAATGGATACCCGAGATGTCGTGCTAGCGGATGGACCATTGGCTGCATAAATAGACGCTAACAGGGCCACCGTCAGTGCCCTCAAGAAAGTTGGGTTAAACTTGGCCACGCTTCCAAGTGAAGCCCTTCATGCCCTACACGATGGTGTGATCATGAAACTACACGCTCAGGAACAACACACCTTGAATGTTATCAATGAGCAAAAGGTGAATAATGCATAGATGTTCATCGAAAAATCATCTGCGATTGATCTTCTTAAGAAGGTCACAGAAAAGAATGAGCACACAACAGCTATGGTGGCTGAGGCATGCTAGACTGTTCCACAGACACACGAATCGAGAAGCTTATTGCAGGTGTGTGTGAGGCACGAATAGAGCTGGCTAAGGTTCAGTTTGAACTGAACCTTAAGATCACAGAACTTGAGTTGAGGGCCTAGCCTTCGACTTCGCCAGAAGTTAGAGAGTAGTGCGAGACCGCTGTCAAAGATGTCGTTGCAGCAGTCAATACTGTAGTGAAGGATTGCACTGCGCTCTTCGAATAGGCGCTTGAAGTAGTTACTAGTTTGTAAGAAGATCCCAACCTACAAAGGCTAGAAACTGAGGCAAGGGAGCTACAGAAAAGGTACGACGAGGTCAAAGCGATGACACACACCGTTACCATCATGTAAATGCTAGTGAAGCTACAGGAAGCGAAGCAAAGGCACTAAAGGAATAGGTGGATGTAGCTCAGCGCAAGCAGGTGGTATTGAAGGCTAGATTGGGGCCTTGGCTAGAGGAAGCCTATGTGCTCAACAACCTCCATTGAAGGAAAATTGGCCAGTCTACATGCGACACAATAGAAAATACAGGCGAATAGCATAGGACCAACGATGAAGGAGTTGGTCAAACAAGCTAAGTAGGCAACGATGCAGTGTACCACTGAGGTTACAGTCGTATAGGTGGAGCTGGGAGGTCTTCGTGCCAAGATCTCCGCACTGGCCAAGTGACTCGGGGCGAGTCACCAGATTTGTGTTGGGGGCCTATTGGGAATGGGTCCTTTAGGGTCAATTTTGGGGTTAAAAGCCCATGTTTTGGGGCTAAAGGCCCAAGTTTTGTATAAAGAATGTAAAGTCTTTGCATTTTGTGGTTGCAGAGTGCGAAGATGTAAACAGTAAAAAAGGGTTTCCTCCCTTAGTGTAGGTAGCTTGTGTCGGCCTAATGAGATCCACCCTTGGTCCATGGGCCATGGGAATGTATAAAAGGAAGTCTTAGAAGAGTCTAAGGTGGTTCAGTTCTTAGTAAGTTTTGGGTAATTGATTGATGTAATGGGTTTGTGAGGGCTAAGAGCGAAAATTCTTAGCATAGGAAGGAGGCTCTGCAGCTGAGTGCGCAGAGGCCTAGGGTAGAAGTCCGCAACTGAGTGCGCGGACCCCTGCAGCTGTGTGTAGCTATGTGTGTAGGGAAGTTAGAGTCTGTACTGGAGATATGAACCATCAGTAAAGAGAATTATTCTGGAGATGTTCGTGTATGAGCTATTTTACTTCTATTATGAATGTATGCGATTATGTCATGTTGAATATTGGGTTTATGATTTAATGTTGTATTGATGCGTGAATCTATGTGTTTTACTTTGTCATATGAACGCAAATAAGAATATCTATTTACGCGATGATAATCATAATGCATGTTGAAGTTAACCAATATTTAAGCTAATTTGGGTAGGCACAGAGTAATAGTAATTACAACAGCACGTAAGCATCTGAATTTCCTATTTAGGGTTCGCGAAGGACGATCACAGACCTTTGCGAAGGTTTTGAAGCCGAATAAGAGAAGTGCATTGATAAGGCCTAAAAGGCTTATTGGTATACACGAAGGAAGGGTTAGGGTATAAAATTGTTGGGTTGTGTTATATTCTTTCCACATAGTTAACAGGGGGTTTGAGGGGTACCCGTAACCCCACTTTATGGGGTCCAGGGCAGCGCCCCGGAAAA